>CM075773.1:78198262-78243262 GCA_037974665.1 Ehretia macrophylla
TTTTTTTAGTTTATGGTTTATGGTTTTTTTTAGGTTTTTAGTTTATTATATTTTTTTTATTTTTTTAGGTTTTTTTTAGTTTTTAGTTTATTTATTTTTTATTTATGTTTATTTTTTATTTTTATTTATTTATGGTTTTTATTTATTTTAGTTTTTTAGGTTTTAGGTTTTTTTATTTTATGGATTTTAAGTTTTTTTTTTATTTTTAGGTTTTTTATTTTTAGGTGTTTAGGGTTTATTTTAGGTTTATTTATTTTTTAGTTTATTTTTATGGTTTTATTTTATTTATTTTATGGTTTTTTTTAGTTTTTTTTTTATGGTTTTTTATGGTTTTTATTTATTTATTTGTTTTTTTAGCTTTATTTTTTTATGGTTTTTTTAGGTTTAGGTTTTTTTTTTGTTTATGTTTAGGTTTTTTTTTTTTTTTTTTTTTAGGTTTTTATTTATTTATTTTTTTAGGTTTTATGTTTAGGTTTTTTTTATTTAGGTTTTTTATTTTTTGTTTTTTTAGGTTTTATGTTTTTAGTTTTTTAGGTTTTAGGTTTTTTTATTTTTTTTTTTTTTTAGGTTTTATGGTTTATTTATTTATTTTTTTTTTTTTTTTTTTTTTTTTTATTTTAGGTTTTTTTGTTTATTTTTTTTATTTAGTTTTTTTTATGGTTTATTGGTTTTTTTTTATGTTTATTATTTTTATTTATTTTTTTGGGTTTTTATTTATTTTTTTATTTTATTTATTTAGGTTTTATTTTTTTATTTTTTATGGTTTTTTTTATGTTTTTTTTTTCGGTTTTTATTGGTTTTTTTTAAGGTTTATTTGGTTTACTTTTTAGGTTTATTTTTTTTTAATTTTTGGTTTATTTTTTTTAGGTTTTAGGTTTTTTTTAATTTATTTTTTAGGTTTTTGGTTTTTTTATTTATTTTTTTATTTTATTTTAGTTTATTTTAGTTTTTTGTTTATTTATTTTAGGTTTTTAGTTTTTATTTTTTATTTATTTTTTTAGGTTTTTTATTATGGTTTTTTTTATTTAGTTTTTTTTAGGTTTTTTTAGTTTTTTTTGTTTTTTTATGTTTATTTTATTTTTATTTTTTAGTTTTATGGTTTAGTTTTTTATTTTTTAGTTTTTTATTGGTTTATGGTTTTATATTTTTATTTTTTTTAATTTATTTTTATTTATTTATTTATTTATTTATTTTATTTTATTTTTTATGGTTTTTTATTTAGGTTTTAGTTTATTTTTTATTTAGTTTTTTTAGGTTTAGGTTTTTATTTTATTTATTTATTTTTTTATTTTTTATTTTTTTTAGTTTTTTAAGGTTTTATTTAGGTTTTTTTTTATTTATTTTAGGTTTTTTTTAATGGTTTTTTTATTTATGTTTATTATTTATTTAGTGTTTAGTTTTTTAGTTTTTTTTTTATTTTTTTATTATTTTTTTTTTTAGGTTTTTTAGGTTTTTTATTTAATTTATTTTTTTATTTAATTTATTTATTTATTTTTTATTTTATTTTTTTTAGGTTTTTATGTTTTAGGTTTATGTTTTTTAAGGTTTATTTTTTTTTATGGTTTTTAGGTTTTTTTTTAGTTTTTTATTTTTTTTAGGTTTATTTAGTTTTTTTAGTTTTTTATTTTTTTAGTTTAGGTTTTTATTTTATGGTTTTTTATTTTATTTTATTTTTTTAGGTTTTTATTTTTTAGTTTATTTTTTTATTTAGTTTTTTATTTTTTTATTTTATTTTAGTTTATTTAGTTTTTATTTTTTAGTTTAGGTTTTTTTTATTTTTTTTATTTTTAGTTTAGGTTTTATTTATTTATTTTAGGTTTAGGTTTTTATGGTTTTATTTTATTTTTTTATGTTTTTTTATTTTATTTATTTATTTATTTTTATTTTATTTTTTTTATTTAGGTTTTTTTAGGTTTTTTTTAGGTTTATTTTTTTTATTTTTATATTTTAGGTTTTTTAGGTTTTTATTTTTTTTTATTTTAGGTTTTATGTTTTTTTTAGGTTTATTTATTTAGTTTTTTTAGGTTTTTTTTAGTTTATTTTTTATTTACGTTTTTTTTATGGTTTATTTTTTTTAGGTTTTTTTAAATTTTATTTTATTTTAGTTTTTTTAGGTTTTTATTTTTAGGTTTTATTTTTTAGTTTTTAGGTTTATTTTAGTTTTTTTAGTTTAGTTTTTTATTTTTTTATTTTATTTTATTATTTTATTTATTTATTTAGGTTTTAGGTTTTTAGGTTTTTTTATGGTTTATTTTTCTGTTTTATTTATTTTATTATTTATTTATTTATTTTTATTTTTTTTAGTGTTCAGGGTTCAGGGTTTAGGGTTTAGGGTTTAGGGTTTAGGGTTTAGGGTTTAGGGTTTAGGGTTCAGGGTTCAGGGTTCAGGGTTCAGGGTTCAGGGTTTAGGGTTTAGGGTTTAGGGTTTAGGGTTCAGGGTTCAGGGTTCAGGGTTTTTTTTTTTTGGTTGAAAGAGGGGACTTCCCTCTGGGATTTTATTTAATCAGAAAAAACAAAATACACAGTTGGAGGGGGACATAAACCTGACCTCCAGTGGAGGATGGGGAACTACCCTGCCCCATCGTCCTATCTAAACTAGAAGAAGGCACAAATCGCCCCTTCAAAACAAAGCACCTAAGCAATCCAGAGCACATAAGGACAAAAAAATTTGAAACATTTGATGAGTTCTTGAAGAGTCGTGCGAAATTCCTGCCCAAATAGACACAAAAGAGGAAACACGAAACAAAATATACCGCAAGGAAAAAATGTGAACAAAGGAAAAACGAACCTGACATCCTCAGAATCTGAAATTTGGTAGTTGCGATTTGTCCATTCGAAGGATGCCACGCAATAACTTGTGGTCATGCACGCTAGTGAACACCTGCAGACTAGTAGCTAAAACACCTTTGTTAGCCAGATAATCTGCTGCCTGATTGCCTTCACGGTGAATATGCGAGATGAAAATGTCCAACTGGTGAATGAGTCTCTTAGCCCTCTCGATCGCATGACACGTATCCCAAGATCCTGACCCGTTGTTCTTGAGGATTTGTACCACAGACAAAGCATCCATTTCAATCCAAATTTTCCTGTAACCATTTTTGATACAGAGACGCAAACCTCGAATTAACGCCATGAGCTCAGCCTTGATAGCGGTCTGACAACCAAGCGGTTCAAAAAAAGCCACTAATAAGGTTCCCTTATTGTCTCTCACCAGACCACCACCTCCTGCATTTCCTTGGACCCCATGAACGCTGCCATCAACATTGAGTTTAACAACACCTTCTTTTGGCAAGAGCCAGCGAATGACCAAAGGTAATCTTGGATTCATAATCTGAATTTGGCAATAAAACTTTGTAGCCAGCGACCGATCCCCTTTCCAATGGCAAGATTTAAGGATCCTTGCTTGACCCAATTGAGCTATTAGTCTTTGAACCCTCCAAACAATCCGATCCGGGTAAAACCCTAAATTCCTATGACGAGCGCCGTTTCTCTCAATCCACAAAAACCACATAATGAATAAAGGAATAAGCACCCTGATATGGCCACGACAAACAAAATCGCCAGAGTATATCCATGCCGCGATCCAGTGATGTGGCCTTTCGCTCTGCGGCAAACGGATACCAAACATCCTAGCAAACATTTCCCACACTTGTCGTGCGCCAATCCCATCATAGAGACAGTGCGCAAGGCTTTCTTCATGTTCACAACATTGACATTTTGAAGCTAAAAGAATGCCTTTTTTCTTTAATCTGATCTCCACAGGGATCCAATCATGCAGTACCCGCCAAATAAAAAATGAAATTTTAAGCAGGATATTGGCATGCCAAATACGCGAGTATGAAACACGACTCACAGCATTTTGGCGGACAATCTCCCAAGCGCTCTTCATGGTGAAAAGTCCTGAAACAGAAAAATCCCAGTAAGGGGTATCATCCTTTGCCAGGCTAATAGGAATCTCCACGATCTTATCCACAATGTAATCAGGTAGGTGATTACGTAACATTTGAACGTTCCATTCCCTATCTTCAAAGAAATCCCTAACTCGAGTTGATCCCATGTTTTGGCACCCCAAAATGTTGGCGAGCGGTTCATCACCCCACCAAACATCATGCCAGAAAAAAATATTTCCTCTCCCAATATTCCATCTAATGTGCGCTTCCCCATTGCTCTCAGCCTTCTTAATACGGCGCCAAATAGCAGAATCATGAACTTTAGATTGTACTAAACAGGGGTGCCTACCCTGACAATACCGAATACGCGTAAATTACGACCAGAGGCTATCTGAAGTCCGAAATCTCCACCAAAGTTTGATGCCCATAGCCTCATTGAGGTCCCCCAAATGCCGAACCCCAAGACCCCCTTCATCTTCAGGGAAACATAAGTCCTTCAAGCACTCCCAGTGCATTCTCTTCACTTCTCCCTGATCGCCCCAAAGAAAGCTATTAAAGATACATTCCACCCTCTCGATGACTTCCTTCGGGGCACAGAGCACTTGGAGTAAATAAAGGGGCATTGAGGTCAAAGTGCTACGAAGAAGCATGATACGTCCGCCGGGAGACAACACTCGATTCTCCCAACCACTAATACGCTCCTTAATCTTTTGAACCATATCATCAAAAAGAACGATCTTTTTTGGTCCTTTGTGTAGCGGGACTCCTAAATATTTCGTCGGAAAGTCTTGTTTCTTAAACCCGGTGGCCTCAATGATAATTCTAGATCTGGTAGCCGGGGCCTTACCCGACAAGAAAAAACCACTCTTAGCTGGGTTCGCCTTTTGACCAGATAAATCCTCATAATCTTTCAAGAAATTCATAATCCTGGTAACCGACGACTTAGCCCCATTTGTGAAGAGGATGACGTCATCAGCGAAGGCCAAGTGCGAAATAACCAGAGAGCATCCCGAAAAATACCTCATAGAGGGGTAATTCACCATCATTTGGTTAATCCCACGCGATAAATATTCTGCAGCGATAATAAAAAGAGTGGGTGATAGAGGATCGCCTTGTCGTAGCCCTCGCCCAGATTTAAAATAACCAGCCATACAACCATTCACAATAATAGAGAACCAACAATTAGCGATGCATTTATGCACCAAATCGACCCATTTCTTGCTAAAACCGAATTCATGCATAACCCGGTATAAAAAACTCCAATCGAGGCGGTCGTAGGCCTTCATCATATCTAATTTGAAAATCACGTTCGAACCTCTAACCGTTTCGTCCAAATGGTGAACCATCTCTTGTGCTAAAAGCACATTGTCACCAATCATCCTACCCGGCGTAAAGCCACTCTGGTTAGGGGAAATGATCTTTGGAAGAATCATAACAAGGCGATTGTTCATGAGCTTCGTGATGACTTTGTTAAGGGTATTGGATAGACTGATCGGCCTATAATCTGCCCAGCCCACTGGATTATCTTTTTTGGGTAGAAGAATAACAGTGGTAGACGTCACACCCTTAGGGAGTTCCCCTCCGTTAAAGAAATCCTTCACGGCTTCCCATAAATCTTCGCCGACAAAATCCCAACACTCTTGGTAAAAAAGAGAAGTAAAACCGTCAGGGCCAGCTACACTGTGTGGATTAATCTCGAAGATAGCTTTTTTGACTTCGTCAATGGACGGGGGCCCAGATAGCATATCATTGTCCTCGGCAGTAACTAGCTCAGGGATAAGATCCCAACGTCCCCTATCTAAGTGAACGTTCTCAGCCGCCAAAAGGTTAGAGAAAAAATTAACAGCTGAATTTTTAATGCCATCGGGGTCAATTATCTCGTTACCATTATCCTCTTTAACGGACCAAATAACATTTCTTGTCCTTTTCTTACGCAAAAATAACTGGTAATATTTGGTATTACGTTCTCCTTCCACCAGCCATTTGCAACCTGACTTTTGTTGCCAGAATTTCTCCTCAATAGCAAGAGAGTGATTGAGAGAGGCGGTGGCCCTTTGAAGCTGTTCACGAATATCGGGGGACCCTTGATCTTGCCAATCAATCTCAAGTTCCTCCACCCTAAGCTCCGCTTCCCTAACCTTCTCAAAAACGTCCCCGAAACCATTCTTATTCCACCATTTGAGCGCACTCTTGAGTCTTTGTTGTTTTAGCCAAAACCGTAAGATACCTTTACCTTGAGCAGGGAGCACCCAATTACTTTTCACAAACGGTAGAAAATCGTGATGCCCTACCCAAGCGTTCAAAAATCGAAAAGATGAAGGCCCTTTATCAAGGTTACGAACACAATTAACTAAAAGGGGGCAATGATCAGAGCACGTTCTGCCAAGGTGCTTAACACGGGTAGAAATGAAAAGAGCATTCCATTCGTCATTAGTGCAAACCCTGTTTAACCTCTGGAATAACCTATTGTTAGTCCACGTGAAACAATTGCCAGAAAAACCAGCGTCGACAAGTCCACACGTCACGAGGCAAAAGGAAAAATCATCCATGGCATTAATGTTAGGATCAGCACCTCCTTTGCGCTCATTAGCAGTAAGAGTCACATTGAAATCACCTCCGCACATCCACGGCCCGATAGATGACTCAGCCACGAGTGCGAGCTCGGTCCAAAGATGCATTCTGTCCGATCTGAGATTTTTAGCGTAAATGAAGGTAGCCCCAACTTTAGTAGGAAGCCAGGCCGCAGAAATTTGCACAGTTAAGGCTTGCACGTGATCCCGCAAAATATCAATTTGTAATTCTTCACTCCAAAAAATCCAAATTTTATTTGAGACGTTAGCGTGACAGTAAGAAAAACAAAGACTGCGAGAACAAAAATTGATACGCGAAGTCGTCTTGGTCATAGGTTCCAGAATTGCGACAATCTTAGGCTTGTGCATTTTGACAAGCTTTTTTAGTCTACGAAGTCCTTCGTTCCTGGCAATGCCGCGAATATTCCAAATAAGCGTACTTATCATTGATGATTGACAGACGATGTAGAATCTGTGGGGTTTTGACTTCAGCTCCTTGTAGTGCGCGGAACTCCTGGGTTAGGAAGTCTAGGGTTTTTTCGCTGAGTACCATCATTTTCTGCTGACTTGGGTCTAAATGTTTTGCGAGGATGAACTTCAAATTCGTCAATATCATCTGACTTATCTTCACTAGATTGCGAAACATAGCTAGTGTTCTCCGATTCATTTTCACATTGTTTTTTTTCGATATATTCCTCAATCGAAAAATTTTGAATAGGAGTGCACGATGAAGGTAGTGAAGCTTCAGTATTTTCACCACACATTTCAAAATTAAAATTATTTTCCCCCACGGTTCCATAAGCCTGCTTTTCGTGTCCCTTATGCACGTCCCCCATACTACTTTCTTCCACATTAACATTTAGAATATTTGTCCTATGCATTTCAAAACCCCCCACTGCATCAGAGTCCTTATCTTGTCTTCTATGCACGTTACCTACATTTTCACAAATATCCTCAACAAGTGTTCCATAGTCATTAGTTCCTTCAATATTTTTTTTGTTATCCCTATTTTCCATATTAACAATCAAATTAATTTTCCCTTGCTTTTCGCTACCACTCACGGCTCTCAATTCCATATTTTCCCGTCCCTTATCCATGACCCCCATAATTTCACAATCATTATCTGCATTAACAATAAAAATAGTTGTTCTATGCACATCATCATCTCCCACGGCTCCATCGTTTTCCTTTTCCTGTCCCCTAGTTTCTTGAACGTGGTCCCTAACTTCAACATTCTCAAATAATTTATTATCCAAAGATTTAACATTGAGATCATTAAGACCAAAGGGAACGTTATTCTCTACATCTTTGCACCTATTTAAATCATTTTCCTGATAAAATAACATATCCCTATCCCTTTCATGCACGCGGACCCCAACCCTTTCCTCAAAAATTGCTTCGTTATTCTTCACTTCCATGCACCTATTTGATTCTTTTCCCTGATCAAAAAGCAAAACTCCATTCCTTTCATGCATGCGGTCCCCATTCATTTCCTCCAAAAAAATTCTATTTGTCTCACATTGCACGTGGTCCCCAATCTTTTCTCCTAAAAAAATTCCAGCCATCTCTTGTTCACTTATTTTTGAATTAAAGTTAACATTGTTGTTCTCTTTTCCATGTAAAGCCGTGTAAGCTTGGGCAAAGAAAAATCCAGCCATATCTTGATCATCTTTTGTCAATTTTTGCTTTATGTGGTCCCCCTCATTCACATGATTATTTAAAAAACAATTCAAAGCTTTTGTAGGTGAAATTGTGTCGTGAATACTACACAAATCAGCCATATTGCCTACTTTTTCAGATTCCTTTGGGACCACATTATCTTCAAGCACATGGGATTTATTACTTAAAAAAATTTCAGCTTGTTTTTTAATTAAAGAACTACAATTATTCTCTAGCATGTGCATTTGACTAATATCTTTTGCTATCCCCAACGTCCCAACATTCCCTGATGACTGTGCCTCACTCTTGTCTTTCACCAGTCCGATATTGATGCCCCCGAGCGCATGATTTTTGTTATCCCATAAAAAACCAGCAGCTTTATTATTTAAAAATTCTTTGGCATGATCTTGACTAGATTTTTTTCCATTTTCAACTGTCCCCACAACCCCTAAATCAAGCACCCCACTATTGTTCCCCAACGGCACTAAATTATTGTCACAAATTCCACGTAGGCATTCACTACCCTTGGCTCCTTCATCGCGGGTGTTGTCAAATTCCGGCAATTGATCACGTAATCCCATCGTGTCCCCCAGGTGTCCCAAATTTTTTTCATGCAAACCTTCTATCTTTTCAACTAATTTTTCATTATTTTCTTTAGGAATATTAATTTGTTCATTATTATTATAACTAGTTTCATTCATATCACAAGCATCAATAATAATCTCATGATTTTTTCTATGAACATCAGAGTTGAGATGATTTAAAACATCAAAAGAATTAGAAGTAGGTACCTCTTTAGTTGCATTTCCTTTCTTTGTTTTCCATTCTTCTTTCTTTTTCCCTTGATTTCCAAAGACTTTGAAATTTCCTTTTGATTGTTCGTTGCTAGTTTTTGAATTATTTGCATTTGTATCTTCTTCATAGCTTTTTTGCCAATCAGTACCAATTCTTCTTTGCTCATTAAACCGCTGCTGACCATCCTTTGTCGTTTTCTTCAAAATTTGATCATCCTTGGCAGTGGCATCTTTTTCTGACTGAGGCTTGTTTCTACCCCTTGACTCCTGAGCTGCCTCTTCTTTATTCTTTTCGTTGTTTTCTTTTGGTTTTGGTTCTTTCCCCAGAACAATGCAATGATCGTACAAATGCCCCAAGACTCCACAGTGTGTACAATAATCAGGTAAATCATTCATGACCAATTTTTGTTCAAAGCTTGAAATAACCATACCTGTTTTTCGATCAATCTTCAGAATCCTAACGGATTCTTTTTTGGGCTGCAAACAATCAAATTCGACACAAACACGTGCAACCGATGGACGTGTACCATTAGCAGTTGATTCATCAAGTTGTAGCGGCTTTCCAACACCTTTGGCAATGTTTAAAAGTGCCGATTTTTCAAACAAATGAACTGGTAAATTTGGGAAGGCAATCCAAACTGGAACCAAAGGTGATTCTCTATGCGGTGAAAAATCTTCTGTCCATTTGAATATACGCATTTGTTTTCCAAAAAAATACCAGATTTGTCGTTCCCATAGTCTTTTAAAATCAGTATCACTTGTCAATTTGAACAGGATGTGCTTTGAATCTAACCACAGAATTTGATATGCACCAACAAGTTTCATTTTTGATACAGCAAACCGAACCTGGCTTATTGGCGGCATGGATTCAAATTTACCAACCAGAGCAAAATTCAGATTTGCAGCAAGAGAATGAATTTCTTCCTCGTAAAAAAAAAAGCAGTCTTCATTCTTGAAAACCATAGGAACACGTCTTGAAAGAACAAAAGAAGGTTTCTCACTACGAACCACAGATTGGAAGCTCTTTTTCCATGCTCGTGGGGAGGATGGAGGTTTAGGCTCCTGCAATGGAGGAGGTTCAGGAGGTAGCGGCATCGGCGCAGGCGCCGTTGCCATGGGAAATTACCTTTGATGAAGATGAATAGTGAAAAGAGCAAAGCTAGAGAGCGTTTTTTGGTTTTTTGGTTTTGGTTTGGTTTTGGTTCAGGTTCAGGTCAGTTCAGGTTCAGGTTCAGGGTTCAGGTTTAGGTTCAGTTCAGGTTCAGGTTCAGGTTCAGGTTCAGTTCAGGTTCAAGTTCAGGTTCAGGTTCAGGTTTAGGTTCAGGTTCAGGTTCAGGTTCAGGTTCAGGTTCAGGTTCAGGTTCAGGTTCAGGGGTTCAGGTTCAGGTTCAAGGTTCAGGTTCAGGTTTCGGTTCAGGTTCAGGTTCAGGTTCAGGTTCAGGTTCATGGTTCAGGTTCAGGTTCAGGTTCAGGTTCAGTTCAGGTTCAGGTTCAGGTTCAGGTTTAGTTCTGGTTCAGGTTCAGGTTTAGGTTCAGGTTCAGGTTCAGGTTCAGGTTCAGGTTCAGGTTCAGTTCGGTTCAGGTTCAGGTTCAGGTTCAGGTTCAGGTTCAGGTTCAGGTTCAGGTTCAGGTTCAGGTTCAGGTTCAGGTTCAGGTTCAGGTTCAGGTTCAGGTTCAGGTTCAGGTTCAGGTTCAGGTTCAGGTTCAGGTTCAGGTTCAGGTTCAGGTTCAGGTTCAGGTTCAGGTTCAGGTTCAGGTTCAGGTTCAGGTTCAGGTTCAGGTTCAGGTTCAGGTTCAGGTTCAGGTTCAGTTCAGGTTCAGGTTCAGGTTCAGGTTCAGGTTCAGGTTCAGGTTCAGGTTCAGGTTCAGGTTCAGGTTCAGGTTCAGGTTCAGGTTCAGGTTCAGGTTCAGGTTCAGTTCAGGTTCAGTTCAGGTTTAGGTTCAGGGTTCAGGTTCAGGTTCAGTTCAGGTTCCGTTCAGGTTCGGGTTCAGGTTCAGGTTCAGGTTCAGGTTCAGGTTCAGGTTCAGGTTCAGGTTCAGGTTCAGGTTCAGGTTCAGGTTCAGGTTCAGGTTCAGGTTCAGGTTCGGGTTCAGGTTCGGGTTCAGGTTCAGGGTTCAGGTTCAGGGTTCAGGTTCAGGTTCAGGTACAGGTTCAGGTTCAGGTTCAGGTTCAGGTTCATGGTTCAGGTTCAGGTTCAGGTTCAGGTTCATTCAAGTTCAGGTTCAGGTTCAGGGTTGAGGTTCAGGTTCATGGTTCAGGTTCATTCGGTTCAGTTCAGTTCAGGTTCAGGTTCATTCAGGGTTCAGGTTCAGGTTCAGGTTCAGGTTCAGGTTCAGTTCAGGTTCAGTCCAGGTTCAGATTCAGGTTCATTGGTTCAGTTCAGTTCAGTTCAGTTCAGTTCAGGTTCAGGTTCAGTTCAGGTTCAGTTTCAGGTTCAGGTTCAGGTTAGGGTTCAGGTTCAGGTTCAGGTTCAGTTCAGGTTCAGGTTCAGGGTTCAGTTCGGTTCAGGTTCAGGTTCAGGTTCAGGTGGTTCAGGGTTTAGGGTTTAGGGTTTAGGGTTTAGGGTTTAGGGTTTAGGGTTTAGGGTTTAGGGTTTAGGGTTTAGGGTTCAGGGTTCAGGGTTCAGGGTTCAGGGTTTAGGGTTTAGGGTTTAGGGTTTAGGGTTTAGGGTTTTTGTTTTTTTTTTTTTGGAGAAAGAGGGGGACTTCCCTCCGGGATTTTATTACCAAAACAAAAACAAAATTACAAGGCTGGAGGGGGATATTTACCTTACCTCCAGTGGAGGATGGGGGACTTACCTGTCCCATCGTCCAATCTAAACTAGAAGAAGGCACAAAGCCTCATTCATTACAAAGCGCTTAAAATAAACCAAACACCAACAAAAACAAAGTAAACTAAGGAAATGAGTTCATGACCGGCCGTGTCGAAAAACCTGACCTTCACAAGCACAAAGAGGAAAAAAGAAACAAAAAAAAATTATGCATAATGAAAAAAAAGGAAATAATGGAAACACACACCTGGCGTCCTCAGAATCTGAAGTTTGGCAGTTGCGCTTTGTCCATACGAAGGAAGCCTCGCAGGGGCGTGTGGTCCTGCACGTTAGAAGAAACCTGCAAACTAGAAGCAACCACTCCTTTGTTAGCAAGATAATCAGCAGCCTGATTCCCTTCACGGTGGATATGTGAAATGAAAACATCAAGCTGGTGAATGAGTCTCTTGGCCTTCTCAATTGCATAGCACGTATCCCAAGACCCTGAGCCATCGTTCTTGAGAATCTGTACCGCAGACAAAGCATCCATTTCGATCCAAACTTTTCTATAACCCTTTTCGATGCAGAGTTGAAGGCCCCGAATTAAAGCCATAAGTTCAGCCTTGATAGCAGTCTGACATCTAAACGGCTCAAGAAAAGCCAATATCAAAGCACCCTTACTATCTCTCAACAAACCACCGCCTCCTACTTCCCCGCGCAACCCATGCACACTGCCATCAACATTGAGCTTGACCACACCATTTTTAGGCATAAACCACCAAACAACCAAGGGCATTCTTGGAGTCATATTCTGAATTTGACAAGAAAACCTTGTGGCCAACGAACGGTCACCTTTCCAATGCCACGATTGAAGCAGACCCGCTTGGCCTAATTGAGCCATTAATCTTTGAACCCTCCACACAATCCGGTCAGGAAAAAAACCAAGATTCCTATGACAGGCATCATTTCTCTCAATCCACAAAAACCACATAATGAATAAAGGGACAAGAACCCTAACGTGTCCTCGACAGACAAAGTCCCCTGAGTAAAGCCAAGCTGCTAACCAGTGATGTGGCCTTGTGCTTTGTGGCAACCGGATACTGAACATCCTTGCAAAAAAAAACCAAACCTGCCTCGCAGCATTCCCGTCATAAAGACAATGTACAAGGCTCTTTTCATGCTCACAGCATTGACATTTTGATGCTAAAAAGATGCCTTTTTTCTTTAATCTAATTTCCACAGGCACCCAATCATGAAAGACACGCCAAATAAAGAAAGAAATTTTAAGCGGAATATTGGCATGCCAGATGCGCGAGTATGAAACTCGACTCACAGCCTTTTGGCGGACAATCTCCCAAGCACTCTTCATTGTGAACAGACCGGAAGCAGTTAAGTCCCAAAAAGGAGTATTATCCCTTGCCAGATTGATTGGAATATCAACAATATGATCCACAATATTATCAGGAAGGTGATTCCGTAACATCTGAACATTCCATTTCCCTTCCTCAAAGAAATCCCTAACTCGAATTGCTCCCATGTTTTGACGCACTAAAATTTTGGCGAGTGATTTGTCGCCCCACCAAACATCATGCCAGAAAAAAACACTATCTCTCCCGATCTTCCAACGAATATGCGCCTCCCCATTGTCTTCAGCCCTCTTGAGACGGCGCCAGATAGCAGAATCATGAACTTTGGACTGTACTGTGCAGGGGTGCCTACCTTGACAGGACCGAGTACGCGTAAAATGTGACCAAAGGCTCTCTGAAGTCCGAAATCTCCACCATAATTTAATGCCCATAGCCTCATTGGGATCCCCCAAATACCGAACTCCAAGACCCCCTTCCTCTTCAGGGAAGCACAAATCCTTCCAGCATTCCCAATGCATCTTCTTTACTCCTCCCTGATCGCCCCAAAGGAAGCTATTAAAAATACATTCAACCCTCTCGACGACTTCTTTCGGGGCACAAAGTACTTGGAGCAAATAAAGGGGCATCGAGGTCAAAGTACTGCGCAGAAGCATGATACGCCCGCCGGGAGACAGGACTCTATTCTCCCAACCACTGATCCGCTCCTTAATCTTCTGAACCATCTCATCGAAAAGAACGATCTTTTTAGGCCCTTTGTGTAACGGGACACCTAAATACTTCGTCGGAAAATCTTGTTTTTTAAAACCGGTGGCCTCAATGATAATTCTCGATCTGGTAGTCGTGGCTTTACGTGACAAGAAAAAGCCACTCTTTGTCGGGTTAGCTTTTTGCCCAGATAAATCCTCATAATCTTTCAAGAAGCTCATAATCCTGGTAACCGACGACTTAGCCCCATTAGCAAAGAGGATGATATCATCAGCGAAAGCCAAGTGCGAAATAACCAAGGAACTCCCCGATAAATACCTCATAGACGGGTAATTCACCATCATTTGGTTAATCCCACGAGATAAGTACTCAGCAGCGATGATGAAAAGAGTGGGCGACAACGGATCACCTTGTCGTAACCCTCGCCCAGATTTAAAATAACCTGCCATGCACCCATTCACAATAATTGAGAACCAACAGTTGGAAATGCACTTATATATCAGATCAATCCATTTATCGCTGAAACCGAATTCTTGCAGCACCCGACACAAAAAACCCCAATCAAGACGATCGTAGGCCTTCATCATGTCTAATTTGAAAATAACATTTGAACCTCTAATCGTCTCGTCTAAATGGTGGACCATCTCTTGTGCTAACAGCACGTTATCACCAATCATCCTGCCAGGCGTGAAACCACTCTGGTTAGGCGAAATGATCTTGGGTAAAATCTTAACCAGGCGGTTATTTATGAGCTTGGTAATAACTTTGTTAAGGGTATTAGAAAGACTAATTGGCCTATAGTCAGTCCAGCTCGCGGGATTATCTTTTTTGGGGAGTAAAATAATAGTGGTAGATGTCACTCCCTTGGGGAGATCCCCTCCATCAAAGAAATCTTTCACAGCTTCCCATAAATCTTCACCGACAAAATCCCAACACTCTTGATAAAAACAAGAAGTAAACCCATCAGGTCCAGCCACGCTGTACGGGTTAATTTCAAAGACAGCTCTCTTAACTTCTTCAAAGGTCGGGGGCCCAGTTAACATATCATTGTCATCGTCGGTTACCAGACCAGGGATAAGATCCCATCTGCCCCTATCCAAATGAACGTCCTCGGCCGCCAAAAGGTTTGAGAAGAAATCAACTGCTGAATTTTTTATACCTTCAGGGTCGCTAATCTCGTTACCATTCTCATCTTTGATGGACCAAATGACATTTCTTGTCCGTTTCTTACGCAATAATAACTGGTAGTATTTTGTATTGCGTTCTCCTTCAACCAACCATTTGCAGCCCGACTTCTGTTGCCAAAATTTTTCCTCAACTGAAAGAGTGTGGTTGAGAGTTGCAGTGGCCCTTTGAAGTTGTTCGCGAACTGCAGGGGACCCTTGCTCTTGCCATTCAATTTCAAGCTCCTCCACTTTACGTTCCGCATTACGAACCTTCTCAAACACGTCCCCAAAACCGTTCTTATTCCACCATTTCAGCGCACTCTTGAGTCTTTGTTGTTTGAGCCATAACCGTAATAAACCCTTGCCTTGCCCGGGCGTTTCCCAACTGCTCTTCACAAAGGGCAAAAAATCGTGATGACCCACCCAAGCATTCAAAAAACGAAAAGAAGAAGGGCCTCTTTCCAGGTTTCGGACACAGTTAATTAAGAGAGGGCAGTGATCAGAGTGAGTTCTACCAAGGTGCTGGACGCGAGTAGAATCAAAAGTAGCATTCCATTCATCATTAGTACAAACCCTATCTAATCTCTGGAATAAACGATTATTAGTCCATGTAAAACAGTTGCCAGAATAACCAGCATCGACCAAACCGCATGCCACAAGACACGAAGCGAAATCATCCATCGCATTAATATTAGGATCAGCGCCTCCTTTCCGTTCATTAACAGAAAGTGTCACATTGAAGTCACCTCCGCACATCCATGGACCACTAAACAAATCAGCCACGAGCTCGAGCTCGGTCCAAAGGTGCAACCTATCCGATCTGAGATTCTTAGCGTAAATAAAGGTGGCCCCAACTTTAGTCGGAAGCCAGGGTCCAATGATTTGCACAGAAAGAGCCTGTACGTGGTCCCGTACAATCTCAATTTGAAGATCTTCACTCCAAAAAATCCAAATTTTATTAGAAACATTAGCATGATAGTAAGAAAAACAGAGACTTCGAGAGCAGTAACTGATACGCGAAGTCTTCTTGGTCATTGGTTCAATAATCGCAACAATCTTAGGCTTGTGCATTTTAACAAGCTTTTTAAGTCTACGAAAACCTTCGCACCCGGATATACCGCGAATATTCCAGATAAGCGTACTTAACATAAAAAATTGTTAGTTGATGTAGAATCTGTGGGATTTTGACTTCGGCTCCTCGTAGTGCGCGGTGCTCCCGGATTAGGTAGTCTAGGATTTTTTCGCTGAGTAATTTCATGATTCGGTATTGAGTTATCATTTCCTACTGACTTGGGTCTTGTCATCTCGCGTGGGTGAACCTCAAAGTCATCAATGTCATCAAACTTATTATCACTAGATTGTTGAACTCGGCTATTGCTCTCTGATCCGTCTAACCCGTCCGAGGAATGACTTCCAACAAAATTTTCAGAACTTGAGTACTCGTCACTATTTGCCCTAACAAGTTCATGTGTGTCTTCGGGCAAGATATTATGAATAGGAGAACATGATGATGGGATTGATGCCTCGGTATTCACATCACAAAAATGGAGATTATAATCTTTATTCATGGTATTCGGTTCTTGATCTTTGTCTTGGGTAGAGCCATTTTGTTGGCCAATATTTCCACTGACCATATGCGTAGTATCCTTGTCAATCATTTCATTTTCTTGGCAATACATGCCCATGGAGTTCGACAATTTTCTAATGTTATCCAAAGACTTTGTCTCCGCGTGATCAATATCCTTAGACGCTAAAGGAATCCTCTCAACATCTCCAAAATCAAATTCACGTTCCCCAACAGTCCATTGACCATTTTTTCCACTAAATTCTTTTAGGTGGTCCCCAAAGAGCACTTGTGAATTTATTTTGTTGTCCAAAAAAACTTCAGCCGTGTGGGGCATTAAATTATCCTCACTTAGACTTTTTTTTGTCTTGTCCTTTTTCTTCATTAATTAAAATGACAGTAGAATCTTTGATAGATAAAGACTTGTTTTTATTCCCTTCATGATCCTTATTTGAGTTTTTTGCATGACCAAAATTCAAAGCCCCTGGAATTTCGCTAGCCAAATGTGAAGGATTAATGTCTGTAATTTCATTTCCTTGGCTCAGCGTGTCCCTAGAATTTACCGAGCTCCCAACGGCTCCCAAAGCATTTGTCTCAGCAAGATCATTTCCCACATGTTCAAGGGAATTATTTTTGGTAATCCCAATCGCAAGGACACATCCCCCAACGGTCCTTTGATTATTTTTTTCACTAAATTCAGTTAAGTGGTCCCTAGTAATGACCTGCGACATCACCTTGCAGCCAAAAGCAACTTCATTCGTGCATCCATCCTCCACATGCACGCGGTTCCCAATCTTATTCTTTAAAAAATTTCCAGCCATTTCATGTTCATTAATTTTTGAGCAAAACTCACGTGTGTTGGTCTCTTTTTGCTTAAAAAATTCTGAACTTGTTCTCTGAAAATCACCATCACTCACGGCTCCATATGCATTCTTTTCCCGTCCCCAATTAACGACCCCCACCCTTCCACAAAGGCCAACCTCAAAGTTTTGGCCACTAGTTGTCTCTATTTCCTTTCCTTCGTTAATAACATGATGATTTGTACATGTCTTTTGCACATACTCATCGGCTAATTCCAAGACTTCTTGGGATACAGAAGCTTTATTCTCACTAATTCTTTGCATGTGATCCCCAACTTCTAGATTCAAATGAGTTTTGCTAACCAAATAATTCTCTGCAGATTCCTTGATTAAAAGAATTCTATTTTTCTCATTAAAGTGCTCATCTTTATTACAAGAATCTAAGTCCCTTAATTCTTTATGCATGCGGTCCCCATCTTTGCCCCTTATTCTATCATTATCTTTAGTAACTTTAGTGAGCAAATCATTTTCTTGTCCACCATACACGGCCCCCAAGCTAATTCCATCCGTTGCATTCACAATTTCCATATTCATGTCCTTCTTTTGAATTTTTTCCTGCACTTTATTCATATTATCTCTATTTTTAAAATCAAAAAGCTTATTCCCCACATCATTCTCTCTCCTACCGTGATCCCTTCTTTCCACATGCATGATTGTTTGACAATTATTTTTGTCCAAAACAACCTCATCAGCATTCCCGCGACATTCCTTAGCATGCGTACCTGACAGAGTTGTAACGTGATCACAGGATTGTCTCCCACTCTCATTTATCTCGTCGGAATTTTTTGGTCGACCCTTCGAAGCGTCCCAAGCATCACCGGAAATGCCACCCTTAATCCTTCCTTCATTATCCATAGCCGAGCTTTCTCCATTATTTTTAAAATCTTCGGCATTCACCTTGCCATCATTTTTTTGCATATTGTTATTAAGAGCATCAAAAGAATTATTCAGTGGAATCTCTTCGATCGAATTAACCTTTTTTGCTTTCCATTCTTCTTTCTTATTTCTTTGATCGACTTTTCTATTTTTCTGCTCTAAAAAACTCTTTGAGTGCTCTGCTATATTCTCACCATTTGATTGTTGATCTTGAGCATCTTTTGAGTTTCTAAGTTCGTTTTCTCTCTGTCGACTTAGGGACCAATCTGTACCAATTTTCTTTCTATCATTAACCTGGTGCTTGTCATCTTTAACCCTCGTCTGAATCTCTTTAGGATTAGCTCCTCTAAATCTGCTTCTTCCTCTCCTCTCTTTTCCCATAAATTCATCAGTCTTCTCCCTGGGTTTAGGAGCTTTACCCAGGGCACTACAAAATTGTCTCGAGTGCCCAAGTTTGAAACATTCAGTGCAGTACTCTGGCAGTACATCCATGGAAACCTTTTGTTTAAACGAGGCAATATTAATTCATGTTCTACGACATCTTTTATGCCACCAAATAAAATCCGGAGGGGATTTTAAACAGTCAAATTCAACACAAATTCTAGCACACGCAGGACGTGTACCATTAGGGTTTAGGGTTCAGGGTTCAAGGTTCAGGGTTCAGGGTTCAGGGTTCAGGGTTCAGGGTTCAGGGTTCAGGGTTTAGGGTTTAGGGTTTAGGGTTTAGGGTTTAGGGTTTAGGGTTTAGGGTTTAGGGTTTAGGGTTTAGGGTTTAGGGTTTAGGGTTTAGGGTTTTTTTTTTTGTTGAAGGAGGGGGTGACCCTCAAGAATTTATTAAAAATGCAAATAAAGTACAACGCCTGGAGGGGGACCTGAACCTAACCTCCAGAAGGGGATGGGGGACAAAGACCAAAACTATCCCCTTAATGAAACTAAGAGAAGGGACAAACCCCCTTCTCATAACAGAACACCTAACAGCAAGAAAAAACAAGAAAAACATCAAAACATGGCTCACACCAAGCCAAAAACTCAAAAAGCTCAGAAGGCTGTAGCTTCTTCTCTTACTGACCCAAAGCCGACACCATAGCCATCTCCATTCCAACGAACCAAAAGAAAAAACACGAAGATCAAGAAATTCGAAAAAAGCACAATGAAAAAGAAAGGAAAGAGCCACTAACCTGCTTGGACGAAAAGCACCACTCTTTTCCGATACGCACAAGCTAGCAATCCATCTCCTTTGCAAGATCAGAGCA
Organism: Ehretia macrophylla; assembly: GCA_037974665.1. Lineage (NCBI taxonomy): Eukaryota > Viridiplantae > Streptophyta > Magnoliopsida > Boraginales > Ehretiaceae > Ehretia > Ehretia macrophylla. Next base: position 78,217,717 of record CM075773.1, read on the forward strand.
CAGACAGGAAACAGTTTAAGCAACAACAAGAAAAGAGGCTCAGCACCCCCTAAAACTCGGTAGACCCAGCCTATCGACGCGAACAATCCCACGAAGTAAACTGTGCTGCTGAAAGTCATTAACATAATGCAAACCATCCGTCCTCAAACCTTGCCCTGCCAGATAATCTGCTGCCTGGTTCCCTTCCCTGAAAATATGACTCAACGTAGCATGAAGTGCACCAAGCAAGAAACGAGCCCTCTCAAGATCATACGCCAAAACCCAGGAACCACGTCCCTGCCCTTTAATCAAATTCACAACCACTTGGGCATCCATCTCCACCCAAACATCCTCCAAACCATACTGCATGCAAATAGAAAGGCCACGAAAGAGCGCAAATAACTCAGCCTGGATCACAGGAATATCCCCAAACCTTTCAAAGAAGGCCACAAGCATATTACCACGAGAATCCCGAATAATCCCTCCTCCACCTGCCCGATTACCTTCACTACTACCATCCACATTAAGCTTAAACTTACCTTCCTGGGGTCGCCTCCATACCACCATCCTAGGGAAAGGACTCTGCCTTCTCTGAACCTGACATTGAAAAAGAGGAGCCAAGATAGAATCCCCCTTCCAGTGCCAAAACTTAATCAAACCTGCAAGAGAAAGTTGCCACAGCAAATTCCTAACACGCCAGATAATCCTATCAGAGAAAAAACCCATATTCCTGTGTTTTGAATCATTTCTCTCAACCCAAGCAAACCACAGGATAAAAATAGGGATCAAAATACGCACATGCCCTCAGCAGACATAATCACCAGAATAGAACCAGGCACTCAACCACATAAAAACATTATCCGAATCAGGTAATCTAACCCCAAAAATCTGTGCAAAGTGCAGCCAGACAGCTGAAATCTTTCTCCCATTCATGAAGACATGAGACAAAGACTCCACCTGACTGCAACACTGACACCTAGAAGCAAAAAGTAATCCCTTTCGCTGCAAACGCTCATCCACAGGCAACCAATCGTGCAACAACCTCATCATGAAAAAAGACATTTTAAGAGGAATAGAAGAATACCAGATCTCACGGAACGATCGTCGACTCTGTGCCTTCTTCCTCACAAGATTCCAAGCACTGTACATTGTGAATTCTCCATGCGACGTCAGGTCCCAATACGGTTCATCCTGGGCGTACAACCTCAAAGGAATTTTAATTAACTCTGTCACCACAAAGGAGGGGAGAACCGCCTCTAACTTTACCAAGTCCCACTCGCCATTGATCACAAAGTCTTCCACTTTCGCAGAAGACAGAAAACCATCGGACTTGAAGGAAGCCAAAGGGCGGTCTCCCCACCACACATCATGCCAAAAGAACACTTTGCCCGAGCCAATCTTCCAGCGCAAAAACTTCTCTCCCCGATCCCTTGCCTCCCTGATCCTCCTCCAAATACAGGAATCATGCGGACGAACACTAACAGAGAAAGGGTGCCTTCCCTGACAATACTTCGCCCTCATAAACTGCGCCCACAGACTATTAGAGGTCCTAAATCTCCACCACAACTTAATCTCCTGAGCATCCCCAAGATCATGCAAATCTCGAACCCCAAGTCCTCCCTCACTCTCCGGGAAACAAAGAGTCCCCCACGGAGCCCAATGAATCCTCCTCTGATCCCCAATATCACCCCAGATGAACCTGTTAAACAATATCTCAATACGCTCAATGACCCCCAACGGAGCCCGTTGCACCTGCATGAGATAAAGAAGCATAGCAGTAAGCACACTCCGAAGCAACACAATTCTCGCACCTGGCGAGAGGACTCTCGACTGCCAACCTGTAATTCTGGAAGAAATTTTTCGAACCAAATCATCAAACAAAACCACCTTCTTCGGCCCCTTATATAACGGAACACCCAAGTACCTCGTCGGCAGACTCTGCCTAGTAAAACCTGTAGTCCTTTCCACAATCCTCATCCTAGCCCGCGGAGAGGATTCTGGAAGGATGAAACCACTCTTTGCCTTATTCACCTTTTGACCAGAAAGAGACTCATAATCTGCCAAAAAACTCATAATCCTGCTCAAAGAAGATTTACAACCATTCGCAAAAATAACAATATCATCTGCAAAAGCGAGGTGGGATACCAAAAAGGAACTCCTGGCAAAAAATTGCATGGAAGGAAACTGCACAAACATTCTATTCAGACCCCTAGACAAATATTCTGCAGCTAAAATAAAGAGAAGGGGAGAGATGGGGTCCCCTTGCCGAAGACCTCTTTTCGATTGAAAATAACCTGTGGAGCTACCATTAAGCAAAACGGAAAACCAACAATTGGAAACACATTTCCGAATAATCGAGACCCAACGGTCACAAAAACCAAAACATTCCAAAACTTTGCAAAGAAAACCCCAATCCATCCTGTCATATGCTTTCATCATATCAAGTTTAAGCAAAATATTTGACCCACGAATAGCAGAATTCAATGAATGTACTAACTCCTGAGCCAAAAGAATATTATCCCCAATCAATCTACCCCCAATAAATCCACTCTGATTCTCAGAAATGAGCTTAGGCAACAAAACACACAACCTCGTGGCTAACAGCTTTGTAATGATCTTATTAAAAGTAGTGCAAAGACTGATTGGCCTAAAATCGTTCCACATACCTGGACTATCTTTCTTCGGAATCAAAACCAAAGTCGTAGAGGTGACTCCTTTAGGGAGCTCAGCTACCTCCAAAAAGGCGCTCACAGCTCCCCTGAGATCCTCCTTAATGACATCCCAACACACCTGATAAAATTTCGACGAGAAACCATCCGGCCCCGCCACGGAATATGGGTCAATACTGAACACAATATCCCGTAACTCCTCCAAAGTCGGCACATCAAGCAAAGCATCGTTCTCTGCAACCGAAAGGATAGAGGGGATCAAAGTCCAATCACCTCCCTCCACCTCACACTGCTCACCCTGAAGTAGCTCAGCAAAGTACTCAACTGCCGAGTTCTTTATCTCCGTCTGATCCTGAAGGGAAACAACTTCCTGGTCCCTCGACACCTTTATCTCCCATACTGTGCTTCTCATGTGCTTCGTCTTCAACAAAAGCTGAAAAAAACGAGTATTCCTCTCACCTTCCACCAACCACCTGCAACCCGCTTTCTGTTGCCAAAACTGCTCCTCAATAGCTAATAATCTGACCAACTTGGCTCGAGCTTCATTCAATGCCAACCGATCCCCCGGCACAAATGATATCTGACACTGGATCTCAAGTTGCTCCACTCTCTGCTCAGCCTCTCTGACATTCTGAAACACATCTCCAAAAAGGTTTCGATTCCACCACTTGAGAGCACTCTTTAAACGCTGTTGCTTAAACCAAAACCTGTCAATACCTTGAGCCTGCAAAGGAGAATTCCAGCTAGCCTGCACAAAATCAAGAAAATTATGATGATTAGTCCAAGCATTTAAAAAACGAAACGAGGAAGGCCCTCTATCAACTGAAAGAGAAAGAGACATAAAAAGAGGACAGTGATCAGATCCTTCTCTAGCCAGATGTTTAATTCTGGTGACAGCAAATGTATCCGGCCAAACATGGTTGATGCAAACACGATCCAACCGTTGAAACAAAGTTCCATTAGTCCAAGTGAACTCATTGCCTTCATATCCTGCATCAATTAAACCACAATCCAACAGACAATTGCCGAATTCCTCCATCGAAAGAGCATTCGGCGTCACACCATTCCACCTTTCAGACGCTGCCAAGATGGCATTAAACTCCCCACCAACCATCCATGGACCCTCAACAACCCTAGAAATCAAAGCCATTTCCTCCCAAAGTTCTCTCCTCTCAGTCAACAAATTTTTAGCATAAACAAAAGTAGCAAACATGGGCTCCTTGAGCCAGTGAACAGAAATACACACCGTAAGTGCCTGGGCATGGTCCCTCAGAATGTCAACCTGTAAATCTTCATCCCAAAAAAAGCACACTTTATTTGAACAATTTTGAGCGAACCTGGAAGCAAACCCCAAAGTCCGCGAATAAAAAGAAATTTGATCCGCAGAAACCATAGGTTCTGAGATCGCAACAAACTTTAACCTGTGCATTTTAATCAACTTCTTCAACCTACGCAAACCCACAGTTCGCGCCACTCCCCTAATATTCCATATAAGTCCACTAATCATCAGAAAGAAGATGAGAGTCGCCTGTGTTACCTTTTTCCACATAGGACTTACTTTGCGTGATGCGCAGAGAACCCAACTGCTGCTGCCTTATTTTTGTTGACTTTTTGCTCTTCTCCGCAACCTGCAACTTATCCGTCGAACTGCTCCTGGAAATCACCCTAGGGTGCACCTCGATTGTGTCCGCCAGCCCTGTAGTTTGCCCAGGCAAAGGGAAACAACTGGCACCCGAATTAGAGCTTGACAATATAGGATCCATGTTGATAGCACACAAAGTCAGCTCGCCAACACCAACCGGCAAAACTTCGTCTCCCTCGTGAAGCTCTCTCTCTAACCTAACTTCAGTACTAATTTCCATCCCTACTACTCCATCCATCGTATCCCTAGCCACACCATCTCTCTCATTCCCCTCACTCATTAATTTTTCATCCTCACCACCATGAGCCTCCTTCACACCTCGAATGATAAGCTCACGACCCTCAACCTCACAACCCTCCCCTTCATCTTCCTCACCCTCACTACCATCCTCACTGACAGCCTTCTCCTCTCTACTATTCTCATCACCAACCTCCCCCCTCATCTCTCTATTAACACTATCACTCAGCCCTTCAGAAACCCCCTCTAAACTACCCCCCAGCCCATGGGACTGCTGAGAAGAATCCCCAACAGAGTACATATGCGAAGGATCCTCACTAGGGGTACTCTTGGTAGAACCTGAACTCAAATCTAGACCATCATCATTACTCAGGTTCGTGCCAAAAGTAACCCTTTTCACCTCCCCATTTACCTCTTTTTTCTCATTTTGTCTCTCATCACTTGTTTTTTCCTTTCCCTCTCGAGACTCACTCAATATCTCTCTCACTCTATGATGAACCTCACGTATTGTCTCTCCATCTTCCTCTTTTTGGCGCTCTTCAATTTTTTGAACCTCCTGTCTTTCTTTTTCTCGCTCCTCTCTCAATCTCTTTTTTTCGCTCTCAAGATTTTTCACAAACACTTCTCTCGCTTTTTCTTGCTCTCTCTCAAAATCTTTTAATATTCTCTCGTGATTTTTCTCAACCTCACTCAAAGAGCTCTCTCCTATTTCCAAGTTCAAACGATCAAAAGAATTTTTAACTAGAATCGTGTTACCTGCATCATTTTGTGGAGTCGTGGCAGTGAATTGTTTGTCACCCATTTTATTTTTCCGACCACGAACACTAGTAAACCCATCTTTGTCAACTTCTTTGCCCTTGCTTTGATTCGGCTGAGGGGGCGGTGGTGGAGGTCTATGATCATTCCCTCCAGACCCCAAGCCCCCCCCAGGTGGCTTCTTGTTCAGAAAAAATCCCCTTCTACGGTTTTCAGTAGCAATTCTCCGATCTCGTTCAGATGTAGTAACCAAGCAAAATTTTTCATCATGTCCCAAGTGCTTACACCGCGAACAAAATGGGGGCATCTTATCAAAAATAACCTCTTGCCAATAACCACCAATGCTCTTACCAGTTCCTCTATCAGAAATATTAATGTAAATGCGGGGATGAGGGGTTTTCAAACAATCAAATTCAATTTGGACTCGAGCTTGTGAAGGCCGAGTTCCCCTAGCAGTAGATTCATCCATCTGAATAGGAGTACCCAGAGTTCTAGCCAAGCCCATAAGAACAGATTTTTCAAAAAGATGTGCGCGCAAATTAGGAAAAGAAACCCACACAAGAACAATAGATGACTCTTCTTCTGGCGTGAAATCAGGATTCCATTTAAACGTACGCATCTTTTGACCATCAAAGAACCATTCATTTTTATTCCAAAGCCTTTTAAAATCTTCTTCACTCGTAAGCTTAATCAACACATGTTTATAGTCAATCCACAACACATTATATGCACCAACAAAATCAAGTTTTGCAATAGCAGTTCGAATCCGTGCAATAGGAGGCATACGATTAAATTTCCCAATAATTGAATATCTAAATGGTTCAGCCAGAACCTCAATCTTATCACCAAACAAAGTAAAAGCAGGTTCATTGCAATAAACAAAAGGCTTTCTCGCAACAGGAATCAAAGGTGGCTGTTCAGAAAAAATTACCGAAGAAAATTTTTTTTCCCAAGCTTTTGGCGGAACTGGTTTGATGACCTCCATGGGAGCAGCAGCTGCAAAAGGTTGAATAGGCACCACGGGGTGGTTCAGCGACGGCAAAGGAGGGAACGCATCAGCCCCTGGCTGATGCGTGGAGGCTGTTTGAGGCACAGCAGCGTGAGGCTGCTGTGCCTTCAACGTCGGCGCCACAGGGGCTGTCTGTCGCGCCTGAGAAGGCGCAACAGATGGCCCCTGTTGCGACGCGAGTGCAAGGTAATATTGGGTACAGCAGCGAGAGGCTGCTGCACCCTATCAACCTGCGCACCAGCGTGAGGCTGGTGCGCAGGCGGCGCAGCACCACTTGGGTGCTGCGCCGAAGCTTTTTCAGGCGCTGCAGCGTGAGGCTGCAGCGCCTTGAAGCTCGACGGCACAACACCAGCGTGGTGTTGTCCCATCAGAAGGCCGTCCTGCCCACTCCCAGCCGACGGGACGCCGTCAGGCAGGCGGCCAGGCGCCGGCGGCGCCGCCATAGGGTGGGGGCTAGGGTTTTGGATGTGTGAAGGGAGCTGCGCGAGAGAGAGAATTTGAGAGCTGTTGGTTTGGTTTAGGGTTTAGGGTTTAGGGTTTAGGGTTTTTTTTTTAAAAGAAAGAGGGGGACTTCCCTTCGGGATTTTATTAGGGTTTAGGGTTTAGGGTTCAGGCTTTAGGGTTCAGGGTTCAGGGTTCATGGTTTAGGGTTTAGGGTTTAGGGTTCATGGTTCAGGGTTTAGGGTTCGGGGTTCAGGGTTCAGGGTTCAGGGTTCAGGGTTCAGGGTTCAGGGTTTTTTTTTTTTGTTTTAAAGAGGGGGTGACCCTCAGGAATTTATTAAAAATGGAAACAAAGTACAACGCCTGGAGGGGGACCTGAACCTGACCTCCAGAAGGGGATGGGGGACAAAGACCAAAACCATCCCCTTAATGAAACTAAGAGATGGGACAAACCCCCTTCTCATAACAAAACACCTAACAGCAGGAAAAAAAAAACAAGAAAAACAACAAAACATGGCCCACACCAAGCCAAAAGCTCAAAAAACTCAGAAGGCTGTAGCTTCTTCTCTTACTGGCCCAAAGCCGACACCAAAGCCATCTCCATTCCAACGAACCAAAAGAAAAAACACAAAGAACAAGAAAATCGAAAAGAGCACAATGAAAAAGAAAGGAAAGAGCCACTAACCTGCTTGGACGAAAAACACCACTCTTTTCCGATACGCACAAGCTAGCAAACCTTCTCATTTGCAAGATCAGAGCACAGACAAGAAACAGTTTAAGCAACAACAAGAAAAGAGGCTCAGCACCCCCGAAAACTCGGCAGACCCAACCTATCGACACGAACAATCCCACGAAGTAAACTGTGCTGCTGAAAATCATTAACGTAATGCAAGCCATCCGTCCTCAAACCTTGCCCTGCCAGGTAATCTGCTGCCTGGTTCCCTTCCCTGAAAATATGACTCAACGTAGCATGAAGTGCACCAAGCAAGAACCGAGCCCTCTCAATATCATACGCCAAAACCCAGGAACCACGTCCCTGCCCTTTAATCAAATTCACAACCACTTGGGCATCCATCTCCACCCAAACATCCTCCAAACCATACTGCATACAAATAGAAAGGCCACGAAGGAGCGCAAATAACTCAGCCTGGATCGCAGGAATATCCCCAAACCTTTCAAAGAAGGCCACAAGCATATTACCACGAGAGTCCCGAATAATCCCTCCTCCACCTGCCCGATTACCTTCACTACTACCATCCACATTAAGCTTAAACTTACCTTCCTGGGGCCGCCGCCAGACCACCATCCTAGGTAAAGGACTCTGCCTTCTCTGAACCTGACATTGAAAAAGAGGAGCCAAAACAGAATCCCCCTTCCAGTGCCAAAACTTAATCAAACCTGCAAGAGAAAGTTGCCACAACAAATTCCTAACACGCCAGATAATCCTATCAGAGAAAAAACCCATATTCCTGTGTTTTGAATCATTTCTCTCAACCCAAGCAAACCACAGGATAAAAATAGGGATCAAAATACGCACATGCCCTCTGCAGACATAATCACCAGAATAAAACCAGGCACTCAACCACATAAAAACATTATCCGAATCAGGTAATCTAACCCCAAAAATCTGTGCAAAGTGCAGCCAGACAGCTGAAATCTTTCTCCCATTCATGAAGACATGAGACAAAGACTCCACCTGACTGCAACACTGACACCTAGAAGCAAAAAGTAATCCCTTACGCTGCAAACGCTCATCCACAGGCAACCAATCGTGCAACAACCTCATCATGAAAAAAGACATTTTAAGAGGAATAGAAGAATACCAGATTTCACGGAACGATCGTCGACTCTGTGCCTTCTTCCTCACAAGATTCCAAGCACTATACATCGTGAAGTCTCCATGCGACGTCAGGTCCCAATACGGTTCATCCTGGGCATACAACCTCAAAGGAATTTTAATTAACTCTGTCACCACAAAGGAGGGGAGAACCGCCTCTAACTTCACCAAGTCCCACTCGCCATTGATCACAAAGTCTTCCACTTTCGCAGAAGACAGAAAACCATCGGACTTGAAGGAAGCCAAAGGGCGGTCTCCCCACCACACATCATGCCAAAAAAACACTTTGCCCGAGCCAATCTTCCAGCGCAAAAACTTCTCTCCCCGATTCAGGGTTCAGGGTTCAGGGTTCAGGGTTCAAGGTTCAGGGTTCAGGGTTCAGGGTTCAGGGTTCAGGGTTCAGGGTTCAGGGTTTAGGGTTTAGGGTTTAGGGTTTAGGGTTTAGGGTTTAGGGTTTAGGGTTTAGGGTTTAGGGTTTTTTTTTTTTTAAAGAAAGAGGGGGACTTCCCTCCGGGCTTTTATTACCAAAACAAAAACAAAATTACAAGGCTGGAGGGGGATATTTACCTTACCTCCAGTGGAGGATGGGGGACTTACCTGCCCCATCGTCCAATCTAAACTAGAAGAAGGCACAAACGCCTCATTCATTACAAAGCGCTTAAAATAAACCAAACACCAACAAAAACAAAGTAAACTAAGGAAATGAGTTCGTGAACGGCCGTGTCGAAAAAACCTGTCCTTCACAAGCACAAAGAGGAAAAAAGAAACAACAACAAAAAAAAAAAAAAATTATGCATAATGAAAAAAATTCAAATTAATGGAAACATAAACCTGGCGTCCTCAGAATCTGAAGTTTGGCAGTTGCGCTTTGTCCATACGAAGGATGCCTCGCAGGAGCGTGTGATCCTGCACGTTAGTAAAAACCTGCAAACTAGAGGCAACCACTCCTTTATTAGCAAGATAATCAGCAGCCTGATTCCCTTCACGGTGGATATGTGAAATGAAAACATCAAGCTGGTGAATGAGTCTCTTGGCCTTCTCAATTGCATAGCAAGTATCCCAAGACCCTGAGCCATCGTTCTTGAGAATCTGTACCGCAGACAAAGCATCCATTTCGATCCAAACTTTTCTATAACCCTTTTCGATGCAGAGTTGAAGGCCCCGAATTAAAGCCATAAGTTCAGCCTTGATAGCAGTCTGACATCCAAACGGCTCAAGAAAAGCCAATATCAAAATACCCTTACTATCTCTCACCAAACCACCGCCTCCTGCTTCCCCGCGCAACCCATGCACACTGCCATCAACATTGAGCTTGACCACACCATCTTTAGGCATAAACCACCGAACAACCAAGGGCATTCTTGGAGTCATATTCTGAATTTGACAAAAAAACCTCGTGGCCAACGAACGGTCACCTTTCCAATGCCACGATTGAAGCAGACCTGCTTGGCCTAGTTGGGCCATTAATCTTTGAACCCTCCACGCAATCCGGTCAGGAAAAAAACCAAGATTCCTATGACGAGCATCATTTCTCTCAATCCACAAAAACCACATAATGAATAAAGGGACAAGTACCCTAACGTGTCCCCGACAGACAAAATCCCCTGAGTAAATCCAAGCCGCTATCCAATGATGTGGCCTTATGCTTTGTGGCAACCGGATACCGAACATCCTTGCAAAAAAGTCCCAAACCTGCCTCGCAGCATTCCCGTCATAAAGACAATGTACAAGGCTTTCTTCATGCTCACAACATTGACATTTTGACGCTAAAAAGATGCCTTTTTTCTTTAATCTAATTTCCACAGGCACCCAATCATGTAAGACACGCCAAATAAAGAAAGAAATTTTAAGCGGAATATTGGCATGCCAAATGCGCGAGTATGAAACTCGACTCACAGACTTTTGGCGGACAATCTCCCAAGCACTCTTCATTGTGAACAGACCGGAAGCAGTTAAGTCCCAAAAAGGAGTATCATCCCTTGCCAGATTGATTGGAATATCAACAATATGATCCACAATATTATCAGGGAGGTGATTCCGTAACATCTGAACATTCCATTTCCCTTCCTCAAAGAATTCCCTAACTCGAATTGCTCCCATGTTTTGACGCCCTAAAATTTTGGCAAGTGATTTGTCGCCCCACCAAAGATCATGCCAGAAAAAAACACTACCTCTCCCGATTTTCCAACGAATATGCGCCTCCCCATTGTCTTCAGCCCTCTTGAGACGGCGCCAGATAGCAGAATCATGAAATTTGGACTGTACTGTGCAGGGGTGCCTACCTTGACAGTACCGAGTACGCGTAAAATGTGACCAAAGGCTCTCTGAGGTCCGAAATCTCCACCATAATTTAATGCCCATCGCCTCATTGAGATCCCCCAAATACCGAACTCCAAGACCCCCTTCCTCTTCAGGGAAGCACAAATCCTTCCAGCATTCCCAATGCATCTTTTTGACTCCTCCCTGATCGCCCCAAAGGAAGCTATTAAAAATACATTCAACCCTCTCGACGACTTCTTTCGGGGCACAAAGAACTTGGAGCAAATAAAGGGGCATCGAGGTCAAAGTACTGCGCAAAAGCATGATACGCCCGCCGGGAGACAAGACTCTATTCTCCCAACCACTGATGCGCTCCTTAATCTTCTGAACCATCTCATCGAAAAGAACGATCTTTTTAGGTCCTTTGTGTATCGGGACTCCTAAATACTTCGTCGGAAAATCTTGTTTTTTAAAACCGGTGGCCTCAATGACAATTCTCGATCTGGTAGCCGGGGCTTTACGTGACAAGAAAAAACCACTCTTTGTCGGGTTAGCTTTTTGCCCAGATAAATCCTCATAATCTTTCAAGAAGCTCATAATCCTGGTAACCGACGACTTAGCCCCATTTGCAAAGAGGATGATATCATCAGCGAAAGCCAAGTGCGAAATAACCAAGGAACTCCCCGATAAATACCTCATAGACGGGTAATTCACCATCATTTGGTTAATCCCACGCGATAAGTACTCAGCAGCGATGATGAAAAGAGTAGGCGACAACGGATCACCTTGTCGTAACCCTCGCCCAGATTTAAAAAAACCTGCCATGCACCCATTCACAATAATTGAGAACCAACAGTTGGAAATGCACTTATAAACCAGGTCTATCCATTTATCGCTGAAACCGAATTCATGCAGCACCCGACACAAAAAACCCCAATCAAGACGATCGTAGGCCTTCATCATGTCTAATTTGAAAATAACATTTGAACCTCTAATCGTCTCGTCTAAGTGGTGGACCATCTCTTGTGCTAAAAGCACGTTATCACCAATCATCCTGCCAGGCGTAAAACCACTCTGGTTAGGCGAAATGATCTTGGGTAAAATCTTAACCAGGCGGTTATTCATGAGCTTAGTAATAACTTTGTTTAGGGTATTGGAAAGACTAATTGGCCTATAGTCAGTCCAGCTCACGGGATTTTCTTTTTTGGGAAGTAAAATAATAGTGGTAGACGTCACTCCCTTGGGGAGATCCCCTCCATCAAAGAAATCTTTCACAGCTTCCCATAAATCTTCACCGACAAAATCCCAACACTCTTGATAAAAGCAAGAAGTAAACCCATCAGGGCCAGCCACGCTGTACGGGTTAATATCAAAGACAGCTCTCTTAACTTCTTCAAAGGTCGGGGGCCCAGTTAACATATCATTGTCATCGTCGGTTACCAGACCAGGGATAAGATCCCATCTGCCCCTATCCAAATGAACGTCCTCAGCCGCCAAAAGGTTTGAGAAGAAATCAACTGCTGAATTTTTTATACCTTCAGGGTCGCTAATCTCATTACCATTCTCATCTTTGATGGACCAAATGACATTTCTTGTCCGTTTCTTACGCAATAATAACTGGTAGTATTTTGTATTGCGTTCTCCTTCAACCAGCCATTTGCAGCCCGACTTCTGTTGCCAAAATTTTTCCTCAACTGAAAGAGTGTGGTTGAGAGTTGCTGTGGCCCTTTGAAGTTGTTCGCGAACTGCAGGTGACATTTGCTCTTGCCAATTAATTTCAAGCTCCTCCACTTTACGTTCCGCATTACGAACCTTCTCAAAAACATCCCCAAAATCGTTCTTATTCCACCACTTCAGCGCACTCTTGAGTCTTTGTTGTTTTAGCCAAAACCGTAATAAACCGTTGCCTTGCCCGGCCGTTTCCCAATTGCTCTTCACAAAGGGCAAAAAATCGTGATGACCCACCCACGCGTTCAAAAAACGAAAAGAGGAAGGGCCTCTTTCTAGGTTTCTAACACAGTTAATTAAAAGAGGGCAGTGATCAGAGTAAGTTCTACCAAGGTGTTTGACGCGAGTAGAGTCGAAAAGAGCATTCCATTCATCATTAGTGCAAACCCTATCTAATCTCTGAAATAAACGATTATTAGTCCACGTAAAACAGTTGCCAGAATAACCAGCATCGACTAGGCTGCACGCCATAAGGCACGATGCGAAATCATCCATCGCATTAACATTAGGGTCAGCGCCTCCTCTCCGTTCATTAGCAGAAAGCGTCACATTGAAGTCACCTCCGCACATCCACGGACCGCTGAACGACTCAGCCATGAGTTTGAGCTCGGTCCAAAGGTGCAACCTATCCGATCTGAGATTCTTGGCGTAAATAAAGGTGGCCCCAACTTTAGTCGGAAGCCAGGGTGTAGTGATTTGCACAGAAAGAGCCTGTACGTGGTCCCGCACAATCTCTATCTGCAGATCTTCACTCCAAAAAATCCAAATTTTATTAGAAACATTAGCATGAAAGTGAGAAAAACAGAGACTTCGAGAGCAGTAACTGATACGCGAAGTCTTCTTGGTCATTGGTTCAAGAATCGCAACAATCTTAGGCTTGTGCATTTTAACAAGCTTTTTCAATCTACGAAAACCTTCACTCCCGGATATACCGCGAATATTCCAAATAATCGTACTTAACATAAAAAATTGGCGGTTGGTATAGAATCTGTGGGATTTTGACTCCGGCTCCTCGTAGTGCGTGGAGCTCCCGGATTAGGTAGTCTAGGATTTTTCCGCTGAGTAATTTCACGATTGGGTGTTGAATTGTCATTTTCTACTGACTTGGGTCTTGTCATTTCGCGAGGATGAACCTCAAAATCGTCAATGTCTTCTGACTTATCTTCACTAGATTGTTGAATTCGGCTAGTGCTCTCCGATCCGTCTGTCTCGTCAGATGATTGACTTTCAACAAAATTATTAGGACTTGAGTTCTTATCACTATTGGCCCAGTTTGGAACGTGTGAATCATCAGACGAATTAATTTGAATTGGAGAACCTGATGATGGGATTGAAGCCTCAGTATTTTCATCACAAAGAAGGAAATTCGAATTTTTTATTTCCATGGTATGATCATTTTCACCATTAAATTCAGCCTCTGAAGGATTATTCTCGGCAGCCCCAAAACCAAATTCTCGTCTGCCAAAGTTCCCATGATCATTTCCGCTATCCAAATTCGAAGAATTATTGTTGGTAAATTCCATTCTATGTCTCAGCATTCTCGCAGAATCTGACGAATTCCCAACGGCTCCCAAAGCATTTTCGGCATTCCCAGGCGCAAAGACACAAGCCCCAACGTTATTTTGAACATTATTTTCACTAGAATCTTTTATGTGGTCCCCAAAGTCCACTTGAGAATTTGTTTTGTGAGCCAAACAAGCTCCAGCCGTGAAAGGCAATGAACAAAATTCACTTTGACTTTTTTTTTGTTGTCCACTAGTTATTCTTTGTGCTTTTTCTATATTAATTAAATCTATAGTGGATTCTTTATTAGAAAGAATGCTGAAATCCTTCACACCATTATCCTTATTTAATTCTTTTCCTTGGCAAGAAGTTAAATGCTCAGCAATCTCATTTATGCGGTCCCCATTATAATCTTTTAAAAAACTCCCCCTATTCTCAAAAAACACGCGGTCCCCTTCTTTTCCCTTCACAAAAATTCCAGACATTTCTTGCTCAGATATTTTTGAGCTAAAATCAACTTTGATGGTCTCTTTTGGCTTAAAAAATTCAGCTCTTGTCCTTTGCATGTCCACATCACTCACGGCTCCAAGTGCCATCTTCACCCGTCCCCTATTAACGTCACCCACATTTCCAAAAAGGCTATCTTCAAAATTTTGACCACTAGTTGTCCCTTTTCCCTCTTCGCCATTAATTAAATTATGATCTTTACCTGATTTCTGCACATTCCCATCGGCTAAAACTAAGACTTCTTGGGATACATAATCATTATTTGCATTAAATCTTTGTATATGGTCCCCAAGTTCCGCATTCGGATGTGTTTTGCTACCCAAAAAATTCTCTGTAGATTCCTTGATTAAACAATTTCCATTTATTTCATTAAAGTGCTCATTTGAACCATCTTTATCACAGACATCTAAATCCCTTAACTCTTTGTGCATGCGGTCCCCATCCTTGTCCCCTATCCTATCAATATCTTTAGTAAACAAATCCATTTCTTGTCCACCATACACGACCCCCAAGCAATTTTCAGCCGTTGCATTCACAATTTCCATATCCATGCTTTTACTTTGAGTTTTTTCATGAACTTTAATCATATTATCTTTATTTTTTAAATCAGAAAGCTTATTCCCTACCTCACTCTCATTCCCACCGTGGTACCCTCTTTCCACATGCATAATTGTTTGACAATTATTTTTATCCAAAAAACCTTCATCATTATTCCCGTGAGGCCCCTTAGCATGCGCATCTGTCAGTAGCCTACCGTGATCGCGGGATTGTCCCCCAATCTCAATCATCTCGTCGGAAATATTTGATCGTCCCTTCGACGCGTCTCCAGCACCATCGGGAATGCCACTCATATTCCTTCCTTTGTTATCCTCATCCGAGCTCTTCCCATTATTTTTAAAATTTTCGGCATTCACCTTGCCTTCACTTTTTTGCATCATGTTTTGAGGTTCATAATTATTTTTATTAAGAGTATCAAATGAGTTATACAGAGGAACCTCTTTTAACGAATTATCCTTTTTAGCTTTCCATTCTTCCTTTTTATTTTTTTGCTCGACTTTTCTATTTTGCTGTTCAAACTTGCTCTTTGAGTGCTCTGCTTCATTATCACCATTTGAGTGTTGTTCTTGAACATCTTTTGAATTTTTAAATTCCTTTTCCCTCTGGCGGCTTAGGGACCAATCTGTACCAAGTTTTTTTCTATCGTTAGCCTGGTGCCTGCCATCTTTTACCCGCATTTGAGTCTCTCCTCTAAATCTGCTTCTTCCTCTCCTATCTTTTTCCGGAAATTCTTCAGTTTTCTCCCTTGGCTTAGGAGCTTTACCCAACGTAATACAAAATTGCCTCGAGTGACCAAGTTTATAGCATTCAGTACAGTACTCTGGCAGCACGTCCATGATAACCTTTTGTTTAAACGATGCGAGGTTAATCCCCGTTCTACGACATCTCTTGTGCCACCAAATAAAATCCAGAGGGGATTTTAAGCAATCATACTCAACACAGATTCTAGCACACGCAGGACGTGTGCCATTGGCTGTGCATTCATCCATCTGCAATGGACGTCCCACTGCCTTAGCAAGAATCAGCAAAGCCGATTTCTCATAAAGATGGACTGGCAGATTAGGAAATGCAACCCAGACAGGAACCAAAGAAGATTCCTTCTCTGGCTCAAAATCCTCAGTCCACTTAAAGGTTCTCATTCTATACCCATCGATAAACCATTCTGCTCTAGCCCACAATCTTTTATAATCAAGCTCATTAGACAGTTTGATTAAAATATGTTTAGTATCTAACCACAGTATGTTATAAGCACCAATCAATTTCATGCCAATAAATGCACGACGAATACGATGAAAAGGTGGCATATCAGAGAACTTACCTACAATGGCGAAATCCAGTCGATTAGCAAGTTTTTCCAGCTCATCATCGTAGAACACAGCAGCGGTATTATCCTTGTAAATCTCTGGTTCTCGTTCCGCCGAAAGTCCTGCTGGTTTGTCTCCACATAAAGCTGAACGAAAAGATTTACCCCATGCACGCGGTGAACAAGGAAGTGGTGCAGCATGGTTTTGTGCCGTCACCACGGCAAGAGATGGGGGCGGCTCAGGTGGCAACGACAACAAGGTCGTTGCCATGTAAGTAGAAATACAGTATCAATTGAAGATTGGAAGCTATTTTCTAGAGAGAGTTTTTTGGTTTTGGTGGTTTTTTGGTTTTGGTTTTGGTTTGGTTTAGGTTTAGTTTAGTTTTTTTAAGGTTTATATATTTAGTTTAGATTTTTTATATATTTTTTTTTAAAGGTTTTTTAGGTTTTTTTTAGGTTTAAGGTTTTTTTATAGTTTTTTTAAGTTTAATTTAGTTTAGGTTTAGAGGTTTTAAGGTTTTTAGGTTTTTTAGGTTTTTTTTTAGGTTTAATTTTTAGGTTTAGGTTTTAGGTTTAGGTTTAGGTTTTTTAAAGGTTTAGTTTTTTTTTGTTTAGTTTTTTAGTTTTTTTAGGTTTTAAGGTTTTTTTTAGGTTTTTTTATATATATTTTTTTTAAATTTTTTTTTTTAGTTTAATTATATGTTTTTTTAAGGTTTTTTTAGGTTTTTTAGTTTTTTAAGGTTTTTTATATGGTTTAGGTTTATAGGTTTTTTTTTTTAGGTTTAGGTTTAGGTTTAGGTTTTTATAGTTTAATTAGGTTTAGTTTAGGTTTTTTTTTATTTAGGTTTAGGTTTTTTAGTTTAGGTTTAGTTTATGGTTTTTTATTTTTTTTAGGTTTTTTAATGGTTTTTTTTAGGTTTTTAAGTTTTAGGTTTAAGGTTTTTTTATATAGTTTTTAGGTTTTTTTTATATAGTTTAGGTTTAGGTTTAGGTTTATAGTTTTTTTTATATAGGTTTTATAGGTTTTAGGTTTTTTTTTTTAATGGTTTTTTTTTAAGGTTTTATAGGTTTAGTTTTTTAGTTTTTTTAGGTTTAAGGTTTTTTTTAGGTTTAGTTTAGGTTTTTAAGTTTTATTTTTTTAATGGTTTAAGGTTTTATTTATATATAGTTTTTTTAGGTTTAAGTTTATATGTTTTTTAGTTTTTTTTAATGTTTAATGTTTAAGTTTAAGGTTTTTATGGTTTAATGGTTTAGGTTTTTTTTTAGTTTTTAGTTTAGTTTATATTGGTTTAGGGTTTAGGGTTTAGGGTTTAGGGTTTAGGGTTTAGGGTTTAGGGTTTAGGGTTCAGGGTTCAGGGTTCAGGGTTCAGGGTTCAGGGTTCAGGGTTCAGGGTTCAGGGTTCAGGGTTCAGGTTTAGGGTTCAGGGTTTAGGGTTCAGGGTTTAGGGTTTAGGGTTTAGGGTTTAGGTTTAGGGTTTTTTTTTTTTTTTTTGAAAGAGGGGGTGACCCTCAAGAATTTATTAAAAATGGAAACAAAGTACAACGCCTGGAGGGGGACCTGAACCTGACCTCCAGAAGGGGATGGGGGACAAAGACCAAAACCATCCCCTTAATGAAACCAAGAGAAGGGACAAACCCCCTTCTCATAACAAAACACCTAACAGCAGGAAAAAACAAGAAAAACAACAAAACATGGCCCACACCAAGCCAAAAGCTCAAAAAACTCAGAAGGCTGTAGCTTCTTCTCTTACTGACCCAAAGCCGACACCAAAGCCATCTCCATTCCAACGAACCAAAAGAAAAAACACGAAGAACAAGAAATTCGAAAAAAGCACAATGAAAAAGAAAGGAAAGAGCCACTAACCTGCTTGGACGAAAAACACCACTCTTTTCCGATACGCACAAGCTAGCAATCCTTCTCATTTGCAAGATCAGAGCACATACAGGAAACAGTTTAAGCAACAACAAGAAAAGAGGCTCAGCACCCCCGAAAACTCGGCAGACCCAGCCTATCGACACGAACAATCCCACGAAGTAAATTGTGCTGCTGAAAATCATTAACGTAATGCAAGCCATCCGTCCTCAAACCTTGCCCTGCCAGGTAATCTGCTGCCTGGTTCCCTTCCCTGAAAATATGACTCAACGTAGCATGAAGTGCACCAAGCAAGAAACGAGCCCTCTCAATATCATACGCCAAAACCCAGGAACCACGTCCCTGCCCTTTAATCAAATTCACAACCACTTGGGCATCCATCTCCACCCAAACATCCTCCAAACCATACTGCATACAAATAGAAAGGCCACGAAGGAGCGCAAATAACTCAGCCTGGATCGCAGGAATATCCCCAAACCTTTCAAAGAAGGCCACAAGCATATTACCACGAGAGTCCCGAATAATCCCTCCTCCACCTGCCCGATTACCTTCACTACTACCATCCACATTAAGCTTAAAATTACCTTCCTGGGGCCGCCGCCAGACCACCATCCTAGGTAAAGGACTCTGCCTTCTCTGAACCTGACATTGAAAAACAGGAGCCAAAACAGACTCCTCCTTCCAATGCCAAAACTTAATCAAACCTGCAAGAGAAAGTTGCCTCAACAAATTCCTAACACGCCAGATAATCCTATCAGAGAAAAAACCCATATTCCTGTGTATTGAATCATTTCTCTCAACCCAAGCAAACCACAGGATAAAAATAGGGATCAAAATACGCACATGCCCTCTGCAGACATAATCACCAGAATAGAACCAGGCACTCAACCACATAAAAACATTATCCGAATCAGGTAATCTAACCCCAAAAATCTGTGCAAAGTGCAGCCAGACAGCTGAAATCTTTCTCCCATTCATGAAGACATGAGACAAAGACTCCACCTGACTGCAACACTGACACCTAGAAGCAAAAAGTAATCCCTTACGCTGCAAACGCTCATCCACAGGCAACCAATCGTGCAACAACCTCATCATGAAAAAAGACATTTTAAGAGGAATAGAAGAATACCAGATTTCACGGAACGATCGTCGACTCTGTGCCTTCTTCCTCACAAGATTCCAAGCACTATACATCGTGAATTCTCCATGCGACGTCAGGTCCCAATACGGTTCATCCTGGGCATACAACCTCAAAGGAATTTTAATTAACTCTGTCACCACAAAAGAGGGGAGAACCGCCTCTAACTTCACCAAGTCCCACTCGCCATTGATCACAAAGTCTTCCACTTTCGCAGAAGACAGAAAACCATCGGACTTGAAGGAAGCCAAAGGGCGGTCTCCCCACCACACATCATGCCAAAAGAACACTTTGCCCGAGCCAATCTTCCAGCGCAAAAACTTCTCTCCCCGATCCCCTGCCTCCCTGATCCTCCTCCAAATACTGGAATCATGCGGACGAAAACTAACAGAGAAAGGGTGCCTTCCCTGACAATACTTCGCCCTCATAAACTGCGCCCACAGACTATCAGAGGTCCTAAATCTCCACCACAACTTAATCTCCTGAGCATCCCCAAGATCATGCAAATCTCGAACCCCAAGTCCTCCCTCACTCTCCGGGAAACAAAGAGTCCCCCACGGAGCCCAATGAATCCTCCTCTGATCCCCAATATCTCCCCAGATGAACCTGTTAAACAATCTCTCAATACGCTCAATGACCCCCAACGGAGCCCGTTGCACCTGCATGAGATAAAGAGGCATAGAAGTAAGCACACTCCGAAGCAACACAATTCTCGCACCTGGCGAGAGGACTCTCGACTGCCAACCTGTAATTCTGGAAGAAATTTTCCGAACCAAATCATCAAACAAAACCACCTTCTTCGGCCCCTTATATAACGGAACACCCAAGTACCTCGTCGGCAGACTCTGCCTAGTAAAACCTGTAGTCCTTTCCACAATCCTCACCCTAGCCCGCGGGGAGGATTCTGGAAGGATAAAACCACTCTTTGCCTTATTCACCTTTTGACCAGAAAGAGACTCATATTCTGCCAAAAAACTCATAATCCTGCTCAAAGAAGATTTACAACCATTCGCAAAAATAACAATATCATCTGCAAAAGCGAGGTGGGAAACCAAAAAGGAACTCCTGGCAAAATATTGCATGGAAGGAAACTGCACAAACATTCTATTCAGACCCCTAGACAAATATTCTGCAGCTAAAATAAAGAGAAGGGGAGAGATGGGGTCCCCTTGCCGAAGACCTCTTTTCGATTGAAAATAACCTGTGGAGCTACCATTAAGCAAAACAGAAAACCAACAATTGGAAACACATTTCCGAATAATCGAGACCCAACGGTCACAAAAATCAAAACATTCCAAAACTTTGCAAAGAAAACCCCAATCCATCCTGTCATATGCTTTCATCATATCAAGTTTAAGCAAAATATTTGACCCACGAATAGCAGAATTCAATGAATGTACTAACTCCTGAGCCAAAAGAATATTATCCCCAATCAATCTACCCCCAATAAATCCACTCTGATTCTCAGAAATGAGCTTAGGCAACAGAACACACAACCTCGTGGCCAACAGCTTTGTAATGATCTTATTAAAAGTAGTGCAAAGACTGATTGGCCTAAAATCGTTCCACATACCTGGACTATCTTTCTTCGGAATCAAAACCAAAGTCGTAGAGGTGACTCCTTTAGGGAGCTCAGCTCCCTCCAAAAAAGCGCTCACAGCTCCCCTGAGATCCTCCTTAATGACATCCCAACACACCTGATAAAATTTCGACGAGAAACCATCCGGCCCCGCCACGGAATATGGGTCAATACTGAACACAATATCCCGCAACTCCTCCAAAGTCGGCACCGCAAGCAAAGCATCGTTCTCTGCAACCGAAAGGATAGAAGGGATCAAAGTCCAATCACCTCCCTCCACCTCACACTGCTCACCCTGAAGTAGCTCAGCAAAGTACTCAACTGCCGAGTTCTTTATCTCCGTCTGATCCTGAAGGGAAACAACTTCCTGGTCCCTCGACACCTTTATCTCCCAAACTGTGCTTCTCATGTGCTTCGTCTTCAACAAAAGCTGAAAGAAACGAGTGTTCCTCTCACCTTCCACCAACCACCTGCAACCCGCTTTCTGTTGCCAAAACTGCTCCTCAATAGCTAACAATCTGACCAACTTGGCACGAGCTTCATTCAATGCCAACCGATCCCCCGGTACAGATGAAGTCTGACACTGAATCTCAAGTTGCTCCACTCTCTGCTCAGCCTCTCTGACATTCTGAAACACATCTCCAAAAACGTTTCGATTCCACCACTTGAGAGCACTCTTTAAACGCTGTTGCTTAAACCAAAACCTGTCAATACCTTGAGCCTACAAAGGAGAATTCCAGCTAGCCTGCACAAAATCAAGAAAATTATGATGATTAGTCCAAGCATTTAAAAAACGAAACGAGGAAGGCCCTCTATCAACTGAAAGAGAAAGAGACATAAAAAGAGGACAGTGATCAGATCCTTCTCTAGCCAGATGTTTAATTCTGGTGACAGCAAATGTATCCGGCCAAACATGGTTGATGCAAACACGATCCAATCGTTGAAACAAAGTTCCATTAGTCCAAGTGAACTCATTGCCTTCATATCCTGCATCAATTAAACCACAATCCAACAGACAATTGCCGAATTCCTCCATCGAAAGAGCATTCGGCGTCGCACCATTCCACCTTTCAGACGCTGCCAAGATGGCATTAAAATCCCCACCAACCATCCACGGACCCTCAACAACCCTAGATATCAAAGCCATTTCCTCCCAAAGTTCTCTCCTCTCAGTCAACAAATTTTTAGCATAAACAAAAGTAGCAAACATGGGCTCCTTGAGCCAGTGAACAGAAATACACACCGTAAGTGCCTGGGCATGGTCCCTCAGAATGTCAACCTGTAAATCTTCATCCCAAAAAAACCACACTTTATTTGAACAATTTTGAGCGAACCTGGAAGCAAACCCCAAAGTCCGCGAATAAAAAGAAATTTGATCTGCAGAAACCATAGGTTCTGAGATCGCAACAAACTTTAACCTATGCATTTTAATCAACTTCTTCAACCTACGCAAACCCACAGTTCGCGCCACTCCCCTAATATTCCATATAAGTCCACTAATCATCAGAAAGAAGAGGAGAGTCGCCTGTGTTACCTTTTTCCACAATGGACTTACTTCGCGTGATGCGCGGAGAACCCAACTGCTGCTGCTTGTTTTTTGTTGACTTCTTGCTCTTCTCAGCAACCTGCAACTTATCCATCGAACTGCTCCTGGAAATCACCCGAGGGTGCACCTCCATTGTGTCACCCAATCCCGTAGCTGGTCCATGTACAGGGTAGCACCTGTCACCCGAATTGGAACTAGACAATATTGGATCCATGTTGGTAACACACAAAGCTAGCTCACCATCCCCACCTGGCAAACCTTCGTCTCCCCTATGTAGCTCCCCCTCTATCCTAGCTCCAGTATTATCTTCCACCCCAATACCTCCAAACATCGTGTCTCTAACTATGACATCTCCCTCATTCCCCTCACTCACCATTTTTTCATCCTCAGCACCATGAACCTCCTTCTCTACCCGAATGACAAGCTCACGACCCTTAACCTCACTATCCGCCCCTTCTTCATCTTCACCCTCACTAGCATCCTTACTGACACCACCCTCCTCGCTACTACTCTTATCACCATCCTCCCTCCTCACCTCACTTCTAACACCATCACTATTCCCGTCAGAAACACCCTCTAAACTAACCCCCAGCCCATGGGACTGTTGAGAAGAATCCTCAACAGAGTACACATGCGAAGGATCCTCACTAGAGGCACTTTTGGAAGAACCTGAGCTCAAATCAAGACAATCATCATTACTCAGTTTCTCGCCAAAAGAGACTATTTTCACCCACTCTTTTTTCTCTCCTTTCTCATTTTTTCCCCTCATTTGTTTTTTTCTCTCCTTCTCGAGATTCGCGCAATACCCCACCCACTCGATTTTGATCCTCACACACTATCTCTCTATCTTCCCCTTTTTGACGCTCTTCTTCTTTTCCAAAACCCTCTCTTTCTTTTTCCTGTTCTTCTCTCAATCTCACTCTTTCTTTTTCAAGCTTTTTCACAAACTCTTCTCTCATTTTTTCTTGCTCTCTCTCAAACTCTTCTATTTTTCTCTCATGACTTTTATCTATCTCACTCAAGGAATTCTCACCTTTCTCAAAGCTCAACCTGTCAAAAGAGTTTTTAATCGGAACTGTGTTACCTGTGTCATTTTGTGGAGCTTTGGCTGCATACTGTTGGTTGCCCATTTTATTTTTTCTACTACGAACATCAATGAACCCCTCTCTATCCACTGCCTTACCCTTATTCTGTCCAGATGGAGGTGGGGGTGGAGGTGGTTTAGGATTCCCCCCAGACCCCGAACCTCCAGTAGGTGGCTTTCTATGAAACATTTCCCTTCGCCTTTTCTCCATAGCCGCACGACGCTCCTTTTCTGAAGTGGTAACCAAACAAAACTCCTCCTCATGCCCCAAATGTTTACATCGAGTGCAATAAGGAGGCATATCCTCAAACATAACCTCCTGCCAATACCCACCCACACTGACACCATCCTCATTCTCATAACTAACATAAATTTCAGATGGAGGGGTTTTCAAACAATCAAACTCAATTTGTATTCTAGCTTGAGACGGACGTGTCCCCCTAGAAGTCGACTCATCCATTTGAATAGGAGTTCCAAGAGTTCTAGCAAGCCCCATAAGCACAGACTTTTCAAACAAATGAGCACGTAAATTCGGAAATGATACCCAAACCGGAACAATAGAAGACTCTTTTTCAGGCGAAAAATCCAAACTCCATTTAAAAGGACGCATTTTCCGACCATCAAAAAACCACTCATTCTTATTCCAAATCCTTTTAAAATCAGTCTCATTAGTTAACTTAATCAAAATATGTTTATAGTCCAGCCACAACACTTGATAATCACCAACAAGACCAAGCTTTGAAAAATGGAAACGAATTCTTGCAATTAACGGCATAGTATTAAATTTTCCAACAATGGCATATTTAAACGGCTCAAGCAAGACATCCAATTCAGCCAAACGAATACCAAAAGCAGGCTTATTCATGAATGTTTTAGGACCTCGCGAAACAGGAATTAAAGGAGGACGTTCTGAATTAATTACTGAAGCAAAACTCTTACCCCAAGCACGAGGAGAAGACGGCTTGACAACTTGAGGGAAATCAGAAGCTTGCAGCGGCGGCACAGGGGCTGCTAACGCCATAGTTGACGACGACGGAGGCAAAAAACCAAAGGGTGCAGCTGGGGCTGACTGTCGCACCAGAGGAGGCACGACATCAGGCCCCTGCCGCACCCCAGGAGGCGCTGCAAGGCCCTGTGCCACCTCACGAGGCGCAGCAACAGGGCCCTGCCGCACCCCAGGAGGCGCTGCAAGGCCCTGTGGCACCTCGCGTGGCGCTGCAGAAGGGCCCTGCAGTACCACGCAAGGCGCTGCAGCAGAGCCCTGCAGCGCCTCACAAGGCGCAGCAGTCACTGACTGCTGCGCCGCAGGCTTTATGGGTGCAGCAGCGTGAGGCTGCTGCACCCTATCACCCTGCGCATCAGCGTGAGGCTGATGCGCAGGCAGCACAGCACCA
This sequence comes from Ehretia macrophylla, assembly GCA_037974665.1. Taxonomy (NCBI): domain Eukaryota; kingdom Viridiplantae; phylum Streptophyta; class Magnoliopsida; order Boraginales; family Ehretiaceae; genus Ehretia; species Ehretia macrophylla. The sequence goes on from CM075773.1 coordinate 78,242,759, forward strand.
CCTGGGTGCTGCGCTGAAGCTTTATGAGACGCTGCAGCGTGAGGTTGCAGCGCCGTAGGTTGCAACGGCAAAGCACCAGGAAGGTGCTGTGCCGTCGGCTGGCTTCCCTGGCCGGCGCCCGACGGCAAGGAGCCGTCAGGCAGCTGGCCAGGCGCCGGCGGCGCCACCATGCAAGGCTGTTTGGATTTGAGGGAGGCGGCGCGAAGAGAGAGAAGTTGAGAGCTTTTAGGTTTTTTTGGTTTTTTTTATTTATTTATTTTTTATTTAGTTTTTTTATTTTATTTTTTATTTTTTATTTATTTTTTTTTTATTTTATTTTTAGGGTTTAGGGTTTAGGGTTTAGGGTTTAGGGTTTAGGGTTTAGGGTTTAGGGTTCAGGGTTTAGGGTTTAGGGTTTAGGGTTTAGGGTTCAGGGTTTAGGGTTTAGGGTTTTAGGGTTTAGGGTTTAGGGTTTAGGGTTTAGGGTTTAGGGTTTAGGGTTTAGGGTTTAGGGTTTAGGGTTTA
>CM075773.1:78250762-78258017 GCA_037974665.1 Ehretia macrophylla
GGGTTTAGGGTTTAGGGTTTAGGGTTTAGGGTTTAGGGTTTAGGGTTTAGGGTTTAGGGTTTAGGGTTTAGGGTTTAGGGTTTAGGGTTTAGGGTTTAGGGTTTAGGGTTTAGGGTTTAGGGTTTAGGGTTTAGGGTTTAGGGTTTAGGGTTTAGGGTTTAGGGTTTAGGGTTTAGGGTTTAGGGTTTAGGGTTTAGGGTTTAGGGTTTAGGGTTTAGGGTTTAGGGTTTAGGGTTTAGGGTTTAGGGTTTAGGGTTTAGGGTTTAGGGTTTAGGGTTTAGGGTTTAGGGTTTAGGGTTTAGGGTTTAGGGTTTAGGGTTTAGGGTTTAGGGTTTAGGGTTTAGGGTTTAGGGTTTAGGGTTTAGGGTTTAGGGTTTAGGGTTTAGGGTTTAGGGTTTAGGGTTTAGGGTTTAGGGTTTAGGGTTTAGGGTTTAGGGTTTAGGGTTTAGGGTTTAGGGTTTAGGGTTTAGGGTTTAGGGTTTAGGGTTTAGGGTTTAGGGTTTAGGGTTTAGGGTTTAGGGTTTAGGGTTTAGGGTTTAGGGTTTAGGGTTTAGGGTTTAGGGTTTAGGGTTTAGGGTTTAGGGTTTAGGGTTTAGGGTTTAGGGTTTAGGGTTTAGGGTTTAGGGTTTAGGGTTTAGGGTTTAGGGTTTAGGGTTTAGGGTTTAGGGTTTAGGGTTTAGGGTTTAGGGTTTAGGGTTTAGGGTTTAGGGTTTAGGGTTTAGGGTTTAGGGTTTAGGGTTTAGGGTTTAGGGTTTAGGGTTTAGGGTTTAGGGTTTAGGGTTTAGGGTTTAGGGTTTAGGGTTTAGGGTTTAGGGTTTAGGGTTTAGGGTTTAGGGTTTAGGGTTTAGGGTTTAGGGTTTAGGGTTTAGGGTTTAGGGTTTAGGGTTTAGGGTTTAGGGTTTAGGGTTTAGGGTTTAGGGTTTAGGGTTTAGGGTTTAGGGTTTAGGGTTTAGGGTTTAGGGTTTAGGGTTTAGGGTTTAGGGTTTAGGGTTTAGGGTTTAGGGTTTAGGGTTTAGGGTTTAGGGTTTAGGGTTTAGGGTTTAGGGTTTAGGGTTTAGGGTTTAGGGTTTAGGGTTTAGGGTTTAGGGTTTAGGGTTTAGGGTTTAGGGTTTAGGGTTTAGGGTTTAGGGTTTAGGGTTTAGGGTTTAGGGTTTAGGGTTTAGGGTTTAGGGTTTAGGGTTTAGGGTTTAGGGTTTAGGGTTTAGGGTTTAGGGTTTAGGGTTTAGGGTTTAGGGTTTAGGGTTTAGGGTTTAGGGTTTAGGGTTTAGGGTTTAGGGTTTAGGGTTTAGGGTTTAGGGTTTAGGGTTTAGGGTTTAGGGTTTAGGGTTTAGGGTTTAGGGTTTAGGGTTTAGGGTTTAGGGTTTAGGGTTTAGGGTTTAGGGTTTAGGGTTTAGGGTTTAGGGTTTAGGGTTTAGGGTTTAGGGTTTAGGGTTTAGGGTTTAGGGTTTAGGGTTTAGGGTTTAGGGTTTAGGGTTTAGGGTTTAGGGTTTAGGGTTTAGGGTTTAGGGTTTAGGGTTTAGGGTTTAGGGTTTAGGGTTTAGGGTTTAGGGTTTAGGGTTTAGGGTTTAGGGTTTAGGGTTTAGGGTTTAGGGTTTAGGGTTTAGGGTTTAGGGTTTAGGGTTTAGGGTTTAGGGTTTAGGGTTTAGGGTTTAGGGTTTAGGGTTTAGGGTTTAGGGTTTAGGGTTTAGGGTTTAGGGTTTAGGGTTTAGGGTTTAGGGTTTAGGGTTTAGGGTTTAGGGTTTAGGGTTTAGGGTTTAGGGTTTAGGGTTTAGGGTTTAGGGTTTAGGGTTTAGGGTTTAGGGTTTAGGGTTTAGGGTTTAGGGTTTAGGGTTTAGGGTTTAGGGTTTAGGGTTTAGGGTTTAGGGTTTAGGGTTTAGGGTTTAGGGTTTAGGGTTTAGGGTTTAGGGTTTAGGGTTTAGGGTTTAGGGTTTAGGGTTTAGGGTTTAGGGTTTAGGGTTTAGGGTTTAGGGTTTAGGGTTTAGGGTTTAGGGTTTAGGGTTTAGGGTTTAGGGTTTAGGGTTTAGGGTTTAGGGTTTAGGGTTTAGGGTTTAGGGTTTAGGGTTTAGGGTTTAGGGTTTAGGGTTTAGGGTTTAGGGTTTAGGGTTTAGGGTTTAGGGTTTAGGGTTTAGGGTTTAGGGTTTAGGGTTTAGGGTTTAGGGTTTAGGGTTTAGGGTTTAGGGTTTAGGGTTTAGGGTTTAGGGTTTAGGGTTTAGGGTTTAGGGTTTAGGGTTTAGGGTTTAGGGTTTAGGGTTTAGGGTTTAGGGTTTAGGGTTTAGGGTTTAGGGTTTAGGGTTTAGGGTTTAGGGTTTAGGGTTTAGGGTTTAGGGTTTAGGGTTTAGGGTTTAGGGTTTAGGGTTTAGGGTTTAGGGTTTAGGGTTTAGGGTTTAGGGTTTAGGGTTTAGGGTTTAGGGTTTAGGGTTTAGGGTTTAGGGTTTAGGGTTTAGGGTTTAGGGTTTAGGGTTTAGGGTTTAGGGTTTAGGGTTTAGGGTTTAGGGTTTAGGGTTTAGGGTTTAGGGTTTAGGGTTTAGGGTTTAGGGTTTAGGGTTTAGGGTTTAGGGTTTAGGGTTTAGGGTTTAGGGTTTAGGGTTTAGGGTTTAGGGTTTAGGGTTTAGGGTTTAGGGTTTAGGGTTTAGGGTTTAGGGTTTAGGGTTTAGGGTTTAGGGTTTAGGGTTTAGGGTTTAGGGTTTAGGGTTTAGGGTTTAGGGTTTAGGGTTTAGGGTTTAGGGTTTAGGGTTTAGGGTTTAGGGTTTAGGGTTTAGGGTTTAGGGTTTAGGGTTTAGGGTTTAGGGTTTAGGGTTTAGGGTTTAGGGTTTAGGGTTTAGGGTTTAGGGTTTAGGGTTTAGGGTTTAGGGTTTAGGGTTTAGGGTTTAGGGTTTAGGGTTTAGGGTTTAGGGTTTAGGGTTTAGGGTTTAGGGTTTAGGGTTTAGGGTTTAGGGTTTAGGGTTTAGGGTTTAGGGTTTAGGGTTTAGGGTTTAGGGTTTAGGGTTTAGGGTTTAGGGTTTAGGGTTTAGGGTTTAGGGTTTAGGGTTTAGGGTTTAGGGTTTAGGGTTTAGGGTTTAGGGTTTAGGGTTTAGGGTTTAGGGTTTAGGGTTTAGGGTTTAGGGTTTAGGGTTTAGGGTTTAGGGTTTAGGGTTTAGGGTTTAGGGTTTAGGGTTTAGGGTTTAGGGTTTAGGGTTTAGGGTTTAGGGTTTAGGGTTTAGGGTTTAGGGTTTAGGGTTTAGGGTTTAGGGTTTAGGGTTTAGGGTTTAGGGTTTAGGGTTTAGGGTTTAGGGTTTAGGGTTTAGGGTTTAGGGTTTAGGGTTTAGGGTTTAGGGTTTAGGGTTTAGGGTTTAGGGTTTAGGGTTTAGGGTTTAGGGTTTAGGGTTTAGGGTTTAGGGTTTAGGGTTTAGGGTTTAGGGTTTAGGGTTTAGGGTTTAGGGTTTAGGGTTTAGGGTTTAGGGTTTAGGGTTTAGGGTTTAGGGTTTAGGGTTTAGGGTTTAGGGTTTAGGGTTTAGGGTTTAGGGTTTAGGGTTTAGGGTTTAGGGTTTAGGGTTTAGGGTTTAGGGTTTAGGGTTTAGGGTTTAGGGTTTAGGGTTTAGGGTTTAGGGTTTAGGGTTTAGGGTTTAGGGTTTAGGGTTTAGGGTTTAGGGTTTAGGGTTTAGGGTTTAGGGTTTAGGGTTTAGGGTTTAGGGTTTAGGGTTTAGGGTTTAGGGTTTAGGGTTTAGGGTTTAGGGTTTAGGGTTTAGGGTTTAGGGTTTAGGGTTTAGGGTTTAGGGTTTAGGGTTTAGGGTTTAGGGTTTAGGGTTTAGGGTTTAGGGTTTAGGGTTTAGGGTTTAGGGTTTAGGGTTTAGGGTTTAGGGTTTAGGGTTTAGGGTTTAGGGTTTAGGGTTTAGGGTTTAGGGTTTAGGGTTTAGGGTTTAGGGTTTAGGGTTTAGGGTTTAGGGTTTAGGGTTTAGGGTTTAGGGTTTAGGGTTTAGGGTTTAGGGTTTAGGGTTTAGGGTTTAGGGTTTAGGGTTTAGGGTTTAGGGTTTAGGGTTTAGGGTTTAGGGTTTAGGGTTTAGGGTTTAGGGTTTAGGGTTTAGGGTTTAGGGTTTAGGGTTTAGGGTTTAGGGTTTAGGGTTTAGGGTTTAGGGTTTAGGGTTTAGGGTTTAGGGTTTAGGGTTTAGGGTTTAGGGTTTAGGGTTTAGGGTTTAGGGTTTAGGGTTTAGGGTTTAGGGTTTAGGGTTTAGGGTTTAGGGTTTAGGGTTTAGGGTTTAGGGTTTAGGGTTTAGGGTTTAGGGTTTAGGGTTTAGGGTTTAGGGTTTAGGGTTTAGGGTTTAGGGTTTAGGGTTTAGGGTTTAGGGTTTAGGGTTTAGGGTTTAGGGTTTAGGGTTTAGGGTTTAGGGTTTAGGGTTTAGGGTTTAGGGTTTAGGGTTTAGGGTTTAGGGTTTAGGGTTTAGGGTTTAGGGTTTAGGGTTTAGGGTTTAGGGTTTAGGGTTTAGGGTTTAGGGTTTAGGGTTTAGGGTTTAGGGTTTAGGGTTTAGGGTTTAGGGTTTAGGGTTTAGGGTTTAGGGTTTAGGGTTTAGGGTTTAGGGTTTAGGGTTTAGGGTTTAGGGTTTAGGGTTTAGGGTTTAGGGTTTAGGGTTTAGGGTTTAGGGTTTAGGGTTTAGGGTTTAGGGTTTAGGGTTTAGGGTTTAGGGTTTAGGGTTTAGGGTTTAGGGTTTAGGGTTTAGGGTTTAGGGTTTAGGGTTTAGGGTTTAGGGTTTAGGGTTTAGGGTTTAGGGTTTAGGGTTTAGGGTTTAGGGTTTAGGGTTTAGGGTTTAGGGTTTAGGGTTTAGGGTTTAGGGTTTAGGGTTTAGGGTTTAGGGTTTAGGGTTTAGGGTTTAGGGTTTAGGGTTTAGGGTTTAGGGTTTAGGGTTTAGGGTTTAGGGTTTAGGGTTTAGGGTTTAGGGTTTAGGGTTTAGGGTTTAGGGTTTAGGGTTTAGGGTTTAGGGTTTAGGGTTTAGGGTTTAGGGTTTAGGGTTTAGGGTTTAGGGTTTAGGGTTTAGGGTTTAGGGTTTAGGGTTTAGGGTTTAGGGTTTAGGGTTTAGGGTTTAGGGTTTAGGGTTTAGGGTTTAGGGTTTAGGGTTTAGGGTTTAGGGTTTAGGGTTTAGGGTTTAGGGTTTAGGGTTTAGGGTTTAGGGTTTAGGGTTTAGGGTTTAGGGTTTAGGGTTTAGGGTTTAGGGTTTAGGGTTTAGGGTTTAGGGTTTAGGGTTTAGGGTTTAGGGTTTAGGGTTTAGGGTTTAGGGTTTAGGGTTTAGGGTTTAGGGTTTAGGGTTTAGGGTTTAGGGTTTAGGGTTTAGGGTTTAGGGTTTAGGGTTTAGGGTTTAGGGTTTAGGGTTTAGGGTTTAGGGTTTAGGGTTTAGGGTTTAGGGTTTAGGGTTTAGGGTTTAGGGTTTAGGGTTTAGGGTTTAGGGTTTAGGGTTTAGGGTTTAGGGTTTAGGGTTTAGGGTTTAGGGTTTAGGGTTTAGGGTTTAGGGTTTAGGGTTTAGGGTTTAGGGTTTAGGGTTTAGGGTTTAGGGTTTAGGGTTTAGGGTTTAGGGTTTAGGGTTTAGGGTTTAGGGTTTAGGGTTTAGGGTTTAGGGTTTAGGGTTTAGGGTTTAGGGTTTAGGGTTTAGGGTTTAGGGTTTAGGGTTTAGGGTTTAGGGTTTAGGGTTTAGGGTTTAGGGTTTAGGGTTTAGGGTTTAGGGTTTAGGGTTTAGGGTTTAGGGTTTAGGGTTTAGGGTTTAGGGTTTAGGGTTTAGGGTTTAGGGTTTAGGGTTTAGGGTTTAGGGTTTAGGGTTTAGGGTTTAGGGTTTAGGGTTTAGGGTTTAGGGTTTAGGGTTTAGGGTTTAGGGTTTAGGGTTTAGGGTTTAGGGTTTAGGGTTTAGGGTTTAGGGTTTAGGGTTTAGGGTTTAGGGTTTAGGGTTTAGGGTTTAGGGTTTAGGGTTTAGGGTTTAGGGTTTAGGGTTTAGGGTTTAGGGTTTAGGGTTTAGGGTTTAGGGTTTAGGGTTTAGGGTTTAGGGTTTAGGGTTTAGGGTTTAGGGTTTAGGGTTTAGGGTTTAGGGTTTAGGGTTTAGGGTTTAGGGTTTAGGGTTTAGGGTTTAGGGTTTAGGGTTTAGGGTTTAGGGTTTAGGGTTTAGGGTTTAGGGTTTAGGGTTTAGGGTTTAGGGTTTAGGGTTTAGGGTTTAGGGTTTAGGGTTTAGGGTTTAGGGTTTAGGGTTTAGGGTTTAGGGTTTAGGGTTTAGGGTTTAGGGTTTAGGGTTTAGGGTTTAGGGTTTAGGGTTTAGGGTTTAGGGTTTAGGGTTTAGGGTTTAGGGTTTAGGGTTTAGGGTTTAGGGTTTAGGGTTTAGGGTTTAGGGTTTAGGGTTTAGGGTTTAGGGTTTAGGGTTTAGGGTTTAGGGTTTAGGGTTTAGGGTTTAGGGTTTAGGGTTTAGGGTTTAGGGTTTAGGGTTTAGGGTTTAGGGTTTAGGGTTTAGGGTTTAGGGTTTAGGGTTTAGGGTTTAGGGTTTAGGGTTTAGGGTTTAGGGTTTAGGGTTTAGGGTTTAGGGTTTAGGGTTTAGGGTTTAGGGTTTAGGGTTTAGGGTTTAGGGTTTAGGGTTTAGGGTTTAGGGTTTAGGGTTTAGGGTTTAGGGTTTAGGGTTTAGGGTTTAGGGTTTAGGGTTTAGGGTTTAGGGTTTAGGGTTTAGGGTTTAGGGTTTAGGGTTTAGGGTTTAGGGTTTAGGGTTTAGGGTTTAGGGTTTAGGGTTTAGGGTTTAGGGTTTAGGGTTTAGGGTTTAGGGTTTAGGGTTTAGGGTTTAGGGTTTAGGGTTTAGGGTTTAGGGTTTAGGGTTTAGGGTTTAGGGTTTAGGGTTTAGGGTTTAGGGTTTAGGGTTTAGGGTTTAGGGTTTAGGGTTTAGGGTTTAGGGTTTAGGGTTTAGGGTTTAGGGTTTAGGGTTTAGGGTTTAGGGTTTAGGGTTTAGGGTTTAGGGTTTAGGGTTTAGGGTTTAGGGTTTAGGGTTTAGGGTTTAGGGTTTAGGGTTTAGGGTTTAGGGTTTAGGGTTTAGGGTTTAGGGTTTAGGGTTTAGGGTTTAGGGTTTAGGGTTTAGGGTTTAGGGTTTAGGGTTTAGGGTTTAGGGTTTAGGGTTTAGGGTTTAGGGTTTAGGGTTTAGGGTTTAGGGTTTAGGGTTTAGGGTTTAGGGTTTAGGGTTTAGGGTTTAGGGTTTAGGGTTTAGGGTTTAGGGTTTAGGGTTTAGGGTTTAGGGTTTAGGGTTTAGGGTTTAGGGTTTAGGGTTTAGGG
>CM075774.1:5000-20000 GCA_037974665.1 Ehretia macrophylla
AATAAATAAAAAAAAAAATAAAAAAAAACTAAATAAATAAATAAAAAAAAAAAAAAAAAAACCTAAATATATAAAAAAAACCTAAATAAAAAAAAATAAAATAAAAACCTAAAAAAAAAAAAAAATAATAAAAATAAAAAAATAAAAAACTAAAAACCTAAAAAAAAAAAAAAATAAAAAAAATAAAAATAAAAAAAAAAAAAATAAAAAAACCTAAAAAAACCTAAAATAAAAAAATAAAATAAAATAAAAACCTAAAATAAAAAAATAAAAAACCTAAAAACCTAAAAAAAATAAAAAAAAATAAAAAAAAAATAAAATAAAAAAATAAAAAAATAATAAATAAACAAAAATAAAATAAATAAAAAATAATAAAAAAATAAAATAAAATAAAACTAAAACTAAAAAAATAAAATAAAATAAAAAAACCATAAAAATAAAAAAATAAACCTAAAAAAAAATAAATAAAATAAAAATAAAAAACCTAAAATAAAAAAAATAAATAAAATAAACCTAAAAAATAAAAATAAAAAAATAAAAAAAATAAAAAATAAAACCATAAACCTAAAAAAAATAAAAAAACCTAAAAAACCTAAATAAAAATAAAAATAAAAAATAAATAAAAAAACTAAAAAAAATAAAAAAAAAAAATAAAAAATAAAAACCTAAAAAAATAAAAAAAAAAAAATAAAAACCAAAAAATAAAAAAAATAAAAAAACCTAAATAAAAAAATAAAAAAAAAAACCTAAAAAAATAAACCTAAATAAAAAAATAAATAAAAATAAAAAAAAATAAAAAATAAAATAAAAAATAAAAAAACTAAAAACCTATAAAAAAAAAAAAAAACTAAATAAAATAAAAAAATTTAAAAAAACCTAAACATAAAAAAAAAAAATAAAAACCAAAAAATAAAAAAACTAAAAAAACCTAAAAAAAAAAAAAAATAAAAAAAAATAAAAAAAAAATAAAAAAAAACCTAAAAAAACTAAAAAACCCCTCTTTCAACCAAAAAAAAAAAAAAAAAAAACCCTAAACCCTAAACCCTAAACCCTAAACCCTAAACCCTAAACCCTAAACCCTAAACCCTGAACCCTAAAAAAAAAATAAATAAATAAAAAAAATAAATAAATAAAAAAAATAAAAAAAAAAATTAAAAAATTAAAAAAAAAATTAAAAAAAAATAATAAATAAAAAAATAAAAATAAAAATAAAAATAAAAACTAAAAATAAAAAAAATAAAAAAATAAAAAAAATAAAAAAAAAAAAAAAACTAAAAAAAAACTAAAAAAAAAAAAATATATATATATATATATATAAAAAAAAAACTAAAAAAAAAAAAAACTAAAAAAAAAAAACTAAAAAAAATAAAATAAAATAAAAATTAAAAATTAAAAAAAAAATAAATAAAATAAAAAAAAAATATAAAAAATATAAAAAAAAATAAAAAAATTAAAAAAAAATAAAAAAAATAAAAAAAAATAAAATAAAAAAAAATAAAAAAAATAAAATAAAAAATAAAAAAGAAAAAATATAAAAAAAAAAAATAAATAAACTAAAAAAAAATAAAAAAAATAAAAAACTAAAAATAAAAAAATAAAAAAAAAACTAAAAAAAAAAAAAAAAAAAAATTAAAAAAAAAAAAAAAAACTAAATAAAAACTAAAAATAAAAAACCTAAACCACCAAAAACCAAAAAACCAACCTAAAACGCTCTCAGATCTCTCTCTCTCGCGCCGCCTCCCCTACATCCAAACAGGCCCTGCATGGTGGCGCCGCCGGCGCCTGGGCTGCTACCTGACGGCTCCCTGCCGTCTGGTAGCAGTCCGGCTCCCCTGCCGACGGCACTGCACCAGTCTGGTGCAGTGCCGTCGCACCTTCAGGCGCTGCAGCCTCACGCTGCAGCGCCTATCAAGGCCTCGGCGCAGCACCCACGTGGTGCTGCGCCACCTGCGTACCAGCCCCACGCTGGTGCGCAGGAAGATAAGGTGCAGCAGCCTCACGCTGCTGCACCTATAGTCCCTGCGGCGCAGCAGTCTGTGACTGCTGCGCCGCGTGAGGTGCAGCGGGGCACTGTCGCTGCCCCTCGCGTGGCGCGACAGGGCCCTGCTGCTCCTCACGGCGTGCGGCAGGGGCCACCTGCTGTGCCCTCTTTGGTGCGGCAGGCAGCCCCTGTTGCACAGCCTGCTTCTTTGCCGCCGTCGTCGTCAAGTTTGGCTTTTACAGCCCCTGTTCCGCCGCTGCAAAGTTCAGAATTGCCTTCAGTTATCAAGCCTTCCTCTCCACGTGCTTGGGGTAAGAGTTTTGCTTCAGTTCTAAATTCAGAAAAGCCTCCTTTAATCCCTGTTTCGCGTGGTCCTAAATTGTTCATGAATAAGCCTGCTTTTGGTATTCGTTTGGCTGAATTGGATGTTTTGCTTGAGCCTTTTAAATATGCCATTGTTGGAAAATTCAATAGTATGCCGTTAATTGCTAGAATTCGTTTCCATTTTTCTAAGCTTGGTCTTGGTGGTGATTATCAAGTGTTGTGGTTGGATTATAAGCACATTTTGATTAAGTTAACGAATGAGGATGATTTTAAACGAATTTGGAATAAGGGTGAATGGTTTTTTGATGGTCGAAAAATGCGTCCCTTTAAATGGAGTTTGGATTTTTCTCCTGAAAAAGAGTCTTCTATTGTTCCTGTTTGGGTTTCATTCCCAAATTTACGTGCTCATTTATTTGAAAAATCTGTTTTAATGGGGCTTGCTAGAACTATTGGAACTCCTATTCAAATGGATGAGTCGACTTCTAGGGGGACACGGCCGTCCCAAGCTAGGATACAAGTTGAATTTGATTGTTTGAAAACTCCTCCTTCTGAGATTTATGTTAGTTATGAGAATGAGGATGGTGTGAGTGTTGGGGGGTATTGGCAGGAAGTTATGTTTGAGGAGTTGCCGCCTTATTGCACTCGGTGTAAACACTTGGGGCATGAAGAGGAGTTGTGCCTGGTTACCACTTCAGATAAAGAGCGTAAAGCGGTTATGGAGAAAAGGCGTAGGGAAATGTTTCATAGAAGATTACATGGTGGGGGACCGGGGTCTGGGGGTGAGGACCCTAAGCCACCACCACCCCCGCCTCCATCAGGCCAAAGCAAAGGTAAGGCAGTTGATAGGGATGGGTTCATTGATGTTTGTGGTAAGAGGAATAACAGCAAGCAACAAGCAGCTCAAACCCCTCAAAGTGATTCAGGTAACACTGTTCCAGTTAAAAACTCCTTTGATAGATTGAACTTCCAGAATGGAGAAGGCTCTTTGAGTGAGAATGATAAAAAACACGAGAGAAAATTAGAAGAGTTTGAGAGAGAGCAAGAAAAAGCGAGAGAAGAGTTTGTGAAAAATCTTGAAAGGGAAAAAAAGAGATTGAGAGAGGAGCGAGAAAAAGAAAGAGAAGAGTTTGAAAAAGAAGAAGAGTGTCAAAAAAAGAATGATAGAGAGACAATGCATAAGGTTCAAAATCAAGAAGGTGAGATATTATGTGAATCTCGAGAGGGAGAGAAAAAAACAAATGATAAGGGAAAAAATGAGAATGGAGGGAAAAAGGGAGAGGTGAGGAGAGTCTCTTTTGGCGAGAAACTGAGTAATGATGATTGTCTTGATTTGAGCTCAGGTTCTTCCAAAAGTGCCTCTAGTGAGGATCCTTCGCATGTGTACTCTGTTGAGGATTCTTCTCAACAGTCCCATGGGCTGGGGGGTAGTTTTGAGGGGGTTTCTGAAGGGAATAGTGATGGTGTTAGTAGTGAGGTGAGGAGGGAGGATGGTGATAAGAGTGGTAGCGAGGAGGGTGATGTCAGTAAGGATGCTAGTGAGGGTGAAGATGAGGAAGGGGCGGATAGTGAGGTTAGGGGTCGTGAGCTTGTCATTCGGGTAGGGAATGAGGTTCATGGTGCTGAGGATGAAAAATTAGTGAGTGAGGGGAATGAGGGAGATGTCATAGTTAGAGACACGATGTTTGGAGGGATTGGGGTGGAAGATAGTACTGGAGCTAGGATAGAGGGGGAGCTACATGGGGGAGATGAAGTTTTGCCAGTTGGGGTTAGTGAGCTAGCTTTGTGTGTTACCAACATGGATCCAATATTGTCTAGTTCCAATTCGGGTGACAGGTGCTACCCAGTACATGGACCAGCTACGGGATTGGGTGACACAATGGAGGTGCACCCTCGGGTGATTTCCAGGAGCAGTTCGATGGATAAGTTGCAGGTTGCTGAGAAGAGCAAGAAGTCAACAAAAAATAGGCAGCAGCAGTTGGGTTCTCCGCGCATCACGCGAAGTAAGTCCATTGTGGAAAAAGGTAACACAGGCGACTCTCCTCTTCTTTCTGATGATTAGTGGACTTATATGGAATATTAGGGGAGTGGCGCGAACTGTGGGTTTGCGTAGGTTGAAGAAGTTGATTAAAATGCATAGGTTAAAGTTTGTTGCGATCTCAGAACCTATGGTTTCTGCAGATCAAATTTCTTTTTATTCGCGGACTTTGGGGTTTGCTTCCAGGTTCGCTCAAAATTGTTCAAATAAAGTGTGGTTTTTTTGGGATGAAGATTTATAGGTTGACATTCTGAGGGACCATGCCCCAGGCACTTACGGTGTGTATTTCTGTTCACTGGCTCAAGGAGCCCATGTTTGCTACTTTTGTTTTATGCTAAAAATTTGTTGACTGAGAGGAGAGATCTTTGGGAGGAAATGGCATTGATTTCCTAGGGTTGTTGAGGGTCCGTGATGGTTGGTGGGGATTTTAATGCCATCTTGGAAGCGTCTGAAAGGTGGAATGGTGCGACGCCGAATGCTCTTTCGATGGAGGAATTCGGCAATTGTCTGTTGGATTGTGGTTTAATTGATGCAGGATATGAAGGCAATGAGTTTCACTTGGACTATGGAACTTTGTTACAACGGTTGGGATCGTGTTTGCATCAACCATGTTTGGCCGGATACATTTGCTGTCACCAGAATTAAACATTCTGGCTAGAGAAGGATCTGATCACTGTCCTCTTTTTATGTCTCTTTCTCTTTCAGTTGATAGAGGGCCTTCCTCGTTTCGTTTTTTAAATGCTTGGACTAATCATCATAATTTTCTTGATTTTGTGCAGGCTAGCTGGAATTCTCCTTTGCAGGCTCAAGGTATTGACAGGTTTTGGTTTAAGCAACAGCGTTTAAAGAGTGCTCTCAAGTGGTGGAATCGAAACGTTTTTGGAGATGTGTTTCAGAATGTCAGAGAGGCTGAGCAGGAGTGGAGCAACTTGAGATTCAGTGTTCAGACATCATCTGTACCGGGGGATCGGTTGGCATTGAATGTAGCTCGAGCCAAGTTGGTCAGATTATTAGCTATTGAGGAGCAGTTTTTGGCAACAGAAAGCGGGTTGCAGGTGGTTGGTGGAAGGTGAGAGGAATACTCGTTTTTTTCAGCTTTTGTTGAAGACGAGCACATGAGAAGCACAGTTTGGGAGATAAAGGTTTCGAGGGACCAGGAAGTGTTACCCTTCAGGATCAGACGGAGATAAAGAACTCGGCAGATGAGTACTTTGCTGAGCTACTTCAAGGTGAGCAGTGTAAGGTGGAGAGAGGTGAATGGACTTTGGTCCCCTCTATCCTTTCAGTTGCAGAGAATGATGCTATGCTTGCTGTGCCGACTTTGGAGGAGTTGCGGGATATTGTGTTCAGTATTGACCCATATTCCGTGGCAGGGCCGGATGGTTTTCTCGTCGAAATTTTATCAGGTGTGTTGGGATGTCATTTAGGAGGATCTCAGGGGAGCTTGTGAGCGCCTTTTTGGAGGGGAGCAGAGCTCCCTGGGGGAATCCCCTCTACGACTTTGGTTTTGATTCTGAAGAAAAGTAGTCCAGGTATGTGGAATGATTTTAGGCCAATCAGTCTTTGTACTACTTTTAATAAGATCATTACAAAGATGTTGGCCACGAGGTTGTGTGTTTTGTTGCCTAAGCTCATTTCTGATAATTAGAGTGGATTTATTGGGGGTAGATTGATTGGGGATAATATTCTTTTGGCTCAGGAGTTAGTACATTCACTGAATTCTGCTATTCGTGGGTCAAATATTTTGCTTAAACTTGATATGATGAAAGCATATGACAGGATGGATTGGGGTTTTCTTTGCAAAGTTTTGGAATGTTTTGGTTTTTGTGACCGTTGGGTCTCGATTATTCGGAAATGTGTTTCCAATTGTTGGTTTTCTGTTTTGCTTAATGGTAGCTCCACAGGTTTTTTTCAGTCGAAAAGAGGTCTTCAGCAAGGGGACCCCATCTCTCCTCTTCTCTTTATTTTAGCTGCAGAGTATTTGTCTAGGGGTCTGAATAGAATGTTTGTGCAGTTTCCTTCAATGCATTATTTTGCTAGGAGTTCCTTTTTGGTTTCCCACCTCGCTTTTGCAGATGATATTGTTATTTTTGCGAATGGTTGTAAATCTTCTTTGAGCAGGATTATGAGTTTTTTGGCAGAATATGAGTCTCTTTCTGGTCAAAAGGTGAATAAGGCAAAGAGTGGTTTCATCCTTCCAGAATCCTCTCCGCGGGCTAGGGTGAGGATTGTGGAAAGGACTACTGGTTTTATTAGGCAGAGTCTGCCGACGAGGTACTTGGGTGTTCCGTTATATAAGGGGCCGAAGAAGGTGGTTTTGTTTGATGATTTGGTTCGGAAAATTTCTTCCAGAATTACAGGTTGGCAGTCGATAGTCCTCTCGCCAGGTGCGAGAATTGTGTTGCTTCGGAGTGTGCTTACTTCTATGCCTCTTTATCTCATGCAGGTGCAACGGGCTCCGTTGGGGGTCATTGAGCGTATTGAGAGATTGTTTAACAGGTTCATCTGGGGTGATATTGGGGATCAGAGGAGGATTCATTGGGCTCCGTGGGGGACTCTTTGTTTCCCGGAGAGTGAGGGAGGACTTGGGGTTCGAGATTTGCAGGATCTTGGGGATGCTCAGGAGATTAAGTTGTGGTGGAGATTTAGGACCTCTGATAGTCTGTGGGCGCAGTTTATGAGGGCGAAGTATTGTCAGGGAAGGCACCCTTTCTCTGTTAGTGTTCGTCCGCATGATTCCAGTATTTGGAGGAGGATTAGGGAGGCAGGGGATCGGGGAGAGAAGTTTTTGCGCTGGAAGATTGGCTCGGGTAAAGTGTTCTTTTGGCATGATGTGTGGTGGGGAGACCGCCCTTTGGCTTCCTTCAAGTCTGATGGTTTTCTGTCTTCTGCGAAAGTGGAAGACTTTGTGATCAATGGCGAGTGGGACTTGGTGAAGTTAGAGGCGGTTCTTCCCTCCTTTGTGGTGACAGAGTTAATTAAAATTCCTTTGAGGTTGTACGCCCAGGATGAACCGTATTGGGACCTGACGTCGCATGGAGAATTCACGATGTATAGTGCTTGGAATCTTGTGAGGAAGAAGGCACAGAGTCGACGATCTTTCCGTGAAATCTGGTATTCTTCTATTCCTCTTAAAATGTCTTTTTTCATGATGAGGTTGTTGCATGATTGGTTGCCTGTGGATGAGCGTTTGCAGCGTAAGGGATTACTCTTTGCTTCTAGGTGTCAGTGTTACAGTCAGGTGGAGTCTTTGTCGCATGTCTTCATGAATGGGAGAAAGATTTCAGCTGTCTGGCTGCACTTTGCACAGATTTTTGGGGTTAGATTACCTGATTCGGATAATGTATTTGTGTGGTTGAGTGCCTGGTTCTATTCTGGTGATTATGTCTGCAGAGGGCATGTGCGTATTTTGATCCCTATTTTTATCCTGTGGTTTGCTTGGGTTGAGAGAAATGATTCAAAACACAGGAATATGGGTTTTTTCTCTGATAGGATTATCTGGCGTGTTAGGAATTTGTTGTGGCAACTTTCTCTTGCAGGTTTGATTAAGTTTTGGCACTGGAAGGGGGATTCTGTTTTGGCTCCTCTTTTTCAATGTCAGGTTCAGAGAAGGCAGAGTCCTTTCCCTAGGATGGTGGTATGGAGGCGACCCCAGGAAGGTAAGTTTAAGCTTAATGTGGATGGTAGTAGTGAAGGTAATCGGGCAGGTGGAGGAGGGATTATTCGGGACTCTCGTGGTAATATGCTCGTGGCCTTCTTTGAAAGGTTTGGGGATATTCCTGCGATCCAGGCTGAGTTATTTGCGCTCCTTCGTGGCCTTTCTATTTGTGTGCAGTTTGGTTTGGAGGATGTTTGGGTGGAGATGGATGCCCAAGTGGTTGTGAATTTGATTAAAGGGCAGGGACGTGGTTCCTGGGCTTTGGCGTATGATCTTGAGAGGGCTCGTTTCTTGCTTGGAAAACTTCATGCTACGTTGAGTCATATTTTCAGGGAAGGGAACCAGGCAGCAGATTATCTGGCAAGGCAAGGTTTGAGGACGGATGGTTTGCATTATGTTAATGACTTTCAGCAGCACAGTTTACTTCGTGGGATTGTTCGTGTCGATAGGCTGGGTCTGCCGAGTTTTAGGGGGTGCTGAGCATCTTTTCTTGTTGTTGCTTAAACTGTTTCCTGTCTGTGCTCTGATCTTGCAAAGGAGAAGGATTGCTAGCTTGTGTGTATCGGAAAAGAGTGGTGTTTTTCAGCAGGTTAGTGCCTTTTTCTTTTCTTTTTCTTTGTGGTTTTTTCGAATTTCTTGATCTTCGTGCTTTTTCTTTTGGTTCGTTGGGTTGGAGATGGCTATGGTGTCGGCTTTGGGTCAGTAAGAGAAGAAGCTACAGCCTTCTGAGTTTTTTGAGTTTTTGGCTTGGTGTGGGCCATGTTTTGTTGATTTTCTTGTTTTTTCTTGCTGTTAGGTGCTCTGTTATGAGAAGGGGGTTTGTCCCTTCTCTTAGTTTCATTAAGGGGATGGTTTTGGTCTTTGTCCCCCATCCCCTTCTGGAGGTCAGGTTCAGGTCCCCCTCCAGGCGTTGTACTTTATTTTCTTTTTTAATAAATTCTTGAGGGTCACCCCCTCTTTCACGGAAAAAAAAAAAAAAAAAAAAAAAAACCCTGAACCCTAAACCCTAAACCCTGAACCCTAAACCCTAAACCCTAAACCCTAAACCCTAAACCCTAAACCCTAAACCCTAAACCCTCTTTCACCAAAAAAAAAAAAAAACCCTAAACCCTGAACCCTAAACCCTTAACCCTGAACCCTAAACCCTAAACCCTAAACCCTAAACCCTGAACCCTGAACCCTGAACCCTGAACCCTGAACCCTGAACCCTGAACCCTAAACCCTAAACCCTAAACCCTAAACCTAAAAACTAAAAAAACATTAAAAAAATAAATAAAAAAAACCTAAATAAAAAAAAAATAAAAAATAAAAAAACCTAAATAAAAAAATAATCTAAAAAATAAATAAAACTAAATAAAAAAACCTAAAAAATAAATAAAAAAAATAAAATAAAAAAAAAATTAAAAAAAACATAAAAATAAAAAATAAAATTAAAAAAAATTTTAAAAAAATAAATAAATTAAATAAATAAATAAAACTTAAATAAATAAAAAACCTAAAAACCTAAAAATAAAATAAAATAAACTAAAATAAAAAAATAAAATAAATAAATAAATAAACTAAATAAAAATAAAAAACTAAAAACCTATAAAAATAAAAAAATAAATAAAATAAATAAAAATAAATAAATAAAATAAAATAAAATAAATAAAACCTAAATAAATAAAATAAATAAATAAAAATAAAAAAATAAATAAAATAAATAAATAAAATAAAACCATAAAAAAATAAAATAAAAAATAAATAAAACCTAAAATCCTAAAAAACCTAAAAAAAACCTAAAAATAAATAAAAACCTAAAAATAAAAAAACCTAAAACCTAAAAAAAATAAATAAATAAAATAAATAAATAAAAAAACCTAAAAATAAACCTAAATAAAAAATAAAAACTAAAAAAATAAACCAAAACATAAACCAAACCAAAAAAACCAAAAAAAAAAACCCTAAAAGCTCTCAGCTCTCTCTCTCTCTCGCGCCGCCTCCCCAAGATCCAAAGGCTACTGCATGTTGGCGCCGCCGGCGCCTGGGCTGCCACCTGACGGCTCCTTGCCGTCTGGTAGTGGCCCGGCATACCTGCCGACGGCACTGCACCAGTCTGGTGCAGTGCCGTCGCACCTTCAGGCGCTGCAGCCTCACGCTGCAGCGCCTATCAAGGCCTTGGCGCAGCACCCACGTGGTGCTGCGCCACCTGCGCACCAGCCCCACGCTGGTGCGCAGGAAGATAAGGTGCAGCAGCCTCACGCTGCTGCACCTATAGTCCCTGCGGCGCAGCAGTCACAGACTGCTGCGCTGTGTGAGGTGCAGCGGGGCACTGTCGCTGCCCCTCGCGTGGCGCGACAGGGCCCTGCTGCTCCTCACGGCGTGCGGGAGGGGCCACCTGCTGTGCCCTCTCTGGTGCGGCAGGCAGCCCCTGTTGCACAGCCTGTTTCTTTGCCGCCGTCGTCGTCAAATCTGGCTTTTACAGCCCCTGTTCCGCCGCTGCAAAGTTCAGATTTGCCTTCTGTTATCAAGCCTTCGTCTCCACGCGCTTGGGGTAAGAGTTTTGCTTCAGTTCTAAATTCAGAAAAGCCTCCTTTAATTCCTGTTTCGCGTGGTCCTAAATTGTTCATGAATAAGCCTGCTTTTGGTATTCGTTTGGCTGAATTGGATGTTTTGCTTGAGCCTTTTAAATATGCCATTGTTGGAAAATTCAATAGTATGCCGTTAATTGCTAGAATTCGTTTCCATTTTTCTAAACTTGGTCTTGGTGGTGATTATCAAGTGTTGTGGTTGGATTATAAGCACATTTTGATTAAGTTAACGAATGAGGATGATTTTAAACGAATTTGGAATAAGAGTGAATGGTTTTTTGATGGTCGAAAAATGCGTCCCTTTAAATGGAGTTTGGATTTTTCTCCTGAAAAAGAGTCTTCTATTGTTCCTGTTTGGGTTTCGTTCCCAAATTTACGTGCTCATTTATTTGAAAAATCTGTTTTAATGGGGCTTGCTAGAACTATTGGAACTCCTATTCAAATGGATGAGTCGACTTCTAGGGGGACACGGCCGTCCCAAGCTAGGATACAAGTTGAATTTGATTGTTTGAAAACTCCTCCTTCTGAGATTTATGTTAGTTATGAGAATGAGGATGGTGTGAGTGTTGGGGGGTATTGGCAGGAGGTTATGTTTGAGGAGATGCCGCCTTATTGCACTCGGTGTAAACATTTGGGGCATGAAGAGGAGTTGTGCCTGGTTACCACTTCAGATAAAGAGCGTAAAGCGGTTATGGAGAAGAGGCGTAGGGAAATGTTTCATAGAAGATCACATGGTGGGGGACCGGGGTCTGGGGGTCAGGACCCTAAGCCACCACTACCCCCACCTCCATCAGGACAAAGCAAAGGTAAGGCAGTTGACAGGGATGGTTTCATTGATGTTCGTGGTAAGAGGAATAACAGCAAGCAACAAGCAGCTCAAATCCCTCAAAGTGATTCAGGTAACACTGTTCCAGTTAAAAACTCCTTTGACAGATTGAATTTCCAGAATGGAGAAGGCTCTTTGAGTGAGAATGATAAAAAACACGAGAGAAAATTAGAAGAGTTTGAGAGAGAGCAAGAAAAAGCGAGAGAAGAGTTTGTGAAAAATCTTGAAAGGGAAAAAAAGAGATTGAGAGAGGAGCGAGAAAAAGAAAGAGAAGAGTTTGAAAAAGAAGAAGAGTGTCAAAAAAAGAATGATAGAGAGACAATGCATAAGGTTCAAAATCAAGAAGGTGAGATATTATGTGAGTCTCGAGAGGGAGAGAAAAAAACAAATGATGAGGGAAAAAATGAGAATGGAGGGAAAACAATTTGCGCTCCTTCGTGGCCTTTCTATTTGTATGCAGTATGGTTTGGAGGATGTTTGGGTGGAGATGGATGCCCAAGTGGTTGTGAATTTGATTAAAGGGCAGGGACGTGGTTCCTGGGTTTTGGCGTATGATAGTGAGAGGGCGCGGTTCTTGCTTGGTGCACTTCATGCTACGTTGAGTCATATTTTCAGGGAAGGGAACCAGGCAGCAGATTACCTGGCAGGGCAAGGTTTGAGGACGAATGGCTTGCATTACGTTAATGATTTTCAGCAGCACAGTTTACTTCGTGGGATTGTTCGTGTCGATAGGTTGGGTCTGCCGAGTTTTCGGGGGTGCTGAGCCTCTTTTCTTGTTGTTGCTTAAACTGTTTCTTGTCTGTGCTCTGATCTTGCAAATGAGAAGGTTTGCTAGCTTGTGCGTATCGGAAAAGAGTGGTGTTTTTCGTCCAAGCAGGTTAGTGGCTCTTTCCTTTCTTTTTCATTGTGCTCTTTTCGATTTTCTTGTTCTTTGTGTTTTTTCTTTTGGTTCGTTGGAATGGAGATGGCTTTGGTGTCGGCTTTGGGCCAGTAAGAGAAGAAGCTACAGCCTTCTGAGTTTTTTGAGCTTTTGGCTTGGTGTGGGCCATGTTTTGTTGTTTTTCTTGTTTTTTCCTGCTGTTAGGTGTTTTGTTATGAGAAGGGGGTTTGTCCCTTCTCTTAGTTTCATTAAGGGGATGGTTTTGGTCTTTGTCCCCCATCCCCTTCTGGAGGTCAGGTTCAGGTCCCCCTCCAGGCGTTGTACTTTGTTTCCATTTTTAATAAATTCTTGAGGGTCACCCCCTCTTTCACCAAAAAAAAAAAAAAACCCTAAACCCTAAACCCTAAACCCTAAACCCTAAACCCTAAACCCTAAACCCTAAATCCTGAACCCTGAACCCTGAACCCTGCACCCTGAACCCTGAACCCTTAACCCTTACCCCTTAACCCTAAACCCTAAACCCTACACCCTAAACCCTAAACCTAAAAACTAAAAAAACATTAAAATAAATAAATAAATAAAACCTAAATAAAAAAAATAAAAAATAAAAAAACCTAAATAAAAAAATAAACTAAAAAATAAATAAAACTAAATAAAAAAACCTAAAAAATAAATAAAAATAAATAAAAAAAAATAAAATTAAAAAAAAACATAAAAATAAAAAATAAAATAAAAAAAAATTTTAAAAAAATAAATAAATTAAATAAATAAATAAAACTTAAATAAATAAAAAACCTAAAAACCTAAAAATAAAATAAAATAAACTAAAATAAAAAAATAAAATAAATAAATAAATAAACTAAATAAAAATAAAAAACCAAAAACCTATAAAAATAAAAAAATAAATAAAATAAATAAAAATAAATAAATAAAATAAAATAAAAAAAATAAAAAAATAAATAAAAATAAAAAAATAAATAAAATAAATAAATAAAAATAAAAAAATAAATAAAATAAATAAATAAAATAAAACCATAAAAAAATAAAATAAAAAATAAATAAAACCTAAAATCCTAAAAAACCTAAAAAAAACCTAAAAATAAATAAAAACCTAAAAATAAAAAAACCTAAAACCTAAAAAAAATAAATAAATAAAATAAATAAATAAAACTAAAAATAAACCTAAATAAAAATAAAACTAAAAAAATAAACCAAAACATAAACCAAACCAAAAAAACCAAAAAAAAAAACCCTAAAAGCTCTCAGCTCTCTCTCTCTCTCGCGCCGCCTCCCCAAGATCCAAAGGCTACTGCATGTTGGCGCCGCCGGCGCCTGGGCTGCCACCTGACGGCTCCTTGCCGTCTGGTAGTGGCCCGGCTCACCTGCCGAGGGAACTGCACCAGTCTGGTGCAGTGCCGTCACACCTTCAGGCGCTGCAGCCTCACGCTGCAGCGCCTATCAAGGCTTGGGTGCAGCACCCACGTGGTGCTGCGGCACCTGCGGACCAGCCCCACGCTAGTGCGCAGGAAGATAAGGTGCAGCAGCCTCATGCTGCTGCACCTATAGTCCCTGCGGTGCAGCAGTCACAGACTGCTGCGCTGTGTGAGGTGCAGCGGGGCACTGTCGCTGCCCCTCGCGTGGCGCGACAGGGCCCTGCTGCTCCTCACGGCGTGCGGCAGGGGCCACCTGCTGTGCCCTCTCTGGTGCGGCAGGCAGCCCCTGTTGCACAGCCTGTTTCTTTGCCGCCGTCGTCGTCAAATCTGGCTTTTACAGCCCCTGTTCCGCCGCTGCAAAGTTCAGATTTGCCTTCTGTTATCAAGCCTTCGTCTCCACGCGCTTGGGGTAAGAGTTTTGCTTCAGTTCTAAATTCAGAAAAGCCTCCTTTAATTCCTGTTTCGCGTGGTCCTAAATTGTTCATGAATAAGCCTGCTTTTGGTATTCGTTTGGCTGAATTGGATGTTTTGCTTGAGCCTTTTAAATATGCCATTGTTGGAAAATTCAATAGTATGCCGTTAATTGCTAGAATTCGTTTCCATTTTTCTAAACTTGGTCTTGGTGGTGATTATCAAGTGTTGTGGTTGGATTATAAGCACATTTTGATTAAGTTAACGAATGAGGATGATTTTAAACGAATTTGGAATAAGAGTGAATGGTTTTTTGATGGTCGAAAAATGCGTCCCTTTAAATGGAGTTTGGATTTTTCTCCTGAAAAAGAGTCTTCTATTGTTCCTGTTTGGGTTTCGTTCCCAAATTTACGTGCTCATTTATTTGAAAAATCTGTTTTAATGGGGCTTGCTAGAACTATTGGAACTCCTATTCAAATGGATGAGTCGACTTCTAGGGGGACACGGCCGTCCCAAGCTAGGATACAAGTTGAATTTGATTGTTTGAAAACTCCTCCTTCTGAGATTTATGTTAGTTATGAGAATGAGGATGGTGTGAGTGTTGGGGGGTATTGGCAGGAGGTTATGTTTGAGGAGATGCCGCCTTATTGCACTCGGTGTAAACATTTGGGGCATGAAGAGGAGTTGTGCCTGGTTACCACTTCAGATAAAGAGCGTAAAGCGGTTATGGAGAAGAGGCGTAGGGAAATGTTTCATAGAAGATCACATGGTGGGGGACCGGGGTCTGGGGGTCAGGACCCTAAGCCACCACTACCCCCACCTCCATCACGACAAAGCAAAGGTAAGGCAGTTGACAGGGATGGTTTCATTGATGTTCGTGGT
>CM075774.1:25000-27500 GCA_037974665.1 Ehretia macrophylla
GCAGGCTAGCTGGAATTCTCCTTTGCAGGCTCAAGGTATTGACAGGTTTTGGTTTAAGCAACAGCGTTTAAAGAGTGCTCTCAAGTGGTGGAATCGAAATGTTTTTGGAGATGTGTTTCAGAATGTCAGAGAGGCTGAGCAGAGAGTGGAGCAACTTGAGATTCAGTGTCAAACTTCATCTGTGCCGGGGGATCGGTTGGCATTGAATGACGCTCGAGCCAAGTTGGTCAGATTGTTAGCTATTGAGGAGCAGTTTTGGCAACAGAAAGCGGGTTGCAGGTGGTTGGTGGAAGGTGAGAGGAATACTCGTTTTTTTCAGCTTTTGTTGAAGACGAAGCATATGAGAAGCACAGTTTGGGAGATAAAGGTGTCGAGGGACCAGGAAGTTGTTTCCCTTCAGGATCAGACGGAGATAAAGAACTCGGCAGTTGAGTACTTTGCTGAGCTACTTCAGGGTGAGCAGTGTGAGGTGGAGGGAGGTGATTGGACTTTGATCCCCTCTATCCTTTCGGTTGCAGAGAACGATGCTTTGTTTGCTGTGCCGACTTTGGAGGAGTTGCGGGATATTGTGTTCAGTATTGACCCATATTCCGTGGCGGGGCCGGATGGTTTCTCGTCAAAATTTTTTCAGGTGTGTTGGGATGTCATTAAGGAGGATCTCAGGGGAGCTGTGAGCGCCTTTTTGGAGGGAGCTGAGCTACCTAAAGGAGTCACCTCTTCGATTTTGGTTTTGATTCCGAAGAAAGATACTCCAGGTATGTGGAACGATTTTAGGCCAATCAGTCTTTGCACTACTTTTAATAAGATCATTACAAAGCTGTTGGCCACGAGGTTGTGTGTTTTGTTGCCTAAGCTCATTTCTGAGAATCAGAGTGAATTTATTGGGGGTAGATTGATTGGGGATAATATTCTTTTGGCTCAGGAGTTAGTACATTCATTGAATTCTGCTATTCGTGGGTCAAATATTTTGCTTAAACTTGATATGATAAAAGCATATGACAGGATGGATTGGGGTTTTCTTTGCAAAGTTTTGCAATGTTTTGGTTTTTGTGACCGTTGGGTCTCGATTATTCGGAAATGTGTTTCCAATTGTTGGTTTTCTGTTTTGCTTAATGGTAGCTCCACAGGTTATTTTCAATCGAAAAGAGGTCTTCGGCAAGGGGACCCCATCTCTCCCCTTCTCTTTATTTTAGCTGCAGAATATTTGTCTAGGGGTCTGAATAGAATGTTTGTGCAGTTTCCTTCAATGCAATATTTTGCCAGGAGTTCCTTTTTGGTATCCCACCTCGCTTTTGCAGATGATATTGTTATTTTTGCGAATGGTTGTAAATCTTCTTTGAGCAGGATTATGAGTTTTTTGGCAGAATATGAGTCTCTTTCTGGTCAAAAGGTGAATAAGGCAAAGAGTGGTTTCATCCTTCCAGAATCCTCCCCGCGGGCTAGGGTGAGGATTGTGGAAAGGACTACAGGTTTTACTAGGCAGAGTCTGCCGACGAGGTACTTGGGTGTTCCGTTATATAAGGGGCCGAAGAAGGTGGTTTTGTTTGATGATTTGGTTCGGAAAATTTCTTCCAGAATTACAGGTTGGCAGTCGAGAGTCCTCTCGCCAGGTGCGAGAATTGTGTTGCTTCGGAGTGTGCTTACTTCTATGCCTCTTTATCTCATGCAGGTGCAACGGGCTCCGTTGGGGGTCATTGAGCGTATTGAGAGATTGTTTAACAGGTTCATCTGGGGTGATATTGGGGATCAGAGGAGGATTCATTGGGCTCCGTGGGGGACTCTTTGTTTCCCGGAGAGTGAGGGAGGACTTGGGGTTCGAGATTTGCAGGATCTTGGGGATGCTCAGGAGATTAAGTTGTGGTGGAGATTTAGGACCTCTGATAGTCTGTGGGCGCAGTTTATGAGGGCGAAGTATTGTCAGGGAAGGCACCCTTTCTCTGTTAGTGTTCGTCCGCATGATTCCAGTATTTGGAGGAGGATCAGGGAGGCAGGGGATCGGGGAGAGAAGTTTTTGCGCTGGAAGATTGGCTCGGGTAAAGTGTTCTTTTGGCATGATGTGTGGTGGGGAGACCGCCCTTTGGCTTCCTTCAAGTCCGATGGTTTTTTGTCTTCTGCGAAAGTGGAAGACTTTGTGATAAATGGCGAGTGGGACTTGGTGAAGTTAGAGGCGGTTCTTCCCTCCTTTGTGGTGACAGAGTTAATTAAAATTCCTTTGAGGTTGTACGCCCAGGAGGAACCGTATTGGGACCTGACGTCGCATGGAGAATTCACGATGTATAGTGCTTGGAATCTTGTGAGGAAGAAGGCACAGAGTCGACGATCGTTCCGTGAAATCTGGTATTCTTCTATTCCTCTTAAAATATCTTTTTTCATGATGAGGTTGTTGCACGATTGGTTGCCTGTGGATGAGCGTTTGCAGCGTAAGGGATTTCTCTTTGCTTCTAGGTGTCAGTGTTGCAGTCAGGTGGAGTCTTTGTCTCATGTCTTCATGAATGGGAGA
>CM075774.1:30000-60000 GCA_037974665.1 Ehretia macrophylla
AAACCTAAATAAACATAAACTAAATAAAAATAAAAACATAAACCTAAATAAAAAAAATAAAATAAAATAAATGAACCTAAATAAAATAAATAAAACTAAAAACTAAATAAAAAATAAAAAAAAAATAAATATAAAAAAATAAAAAAATAATAAAATAAATAAATAAAATAAATAAACTAAATAATAAAATAAATAAAAATATAAATATAAATAAAATAAAATAAACTAAATAAAAATAAACTAAATATAAACCTAAATAAATAAATAAATAAATAAATAAATAAAAAATAAATAAACCATAAAATAAAATAAATAAATAAACTAATAAAAACCTAAAAAACCTAAATAAAATAAATAAACTAAATAAAAATAATAAATAAAATAAATAAAATAAATAAATAAATATAAAACATAAATTAAAAAACCTAAATAAAATAATAAAACCCTAAAAACCTAAATAAATAAAACCTAAAAAACCTAAATAAATAAAAAATAAATAAATAAACTAAATAAATAAATAAATAAATAAAATAAAAAAAAATAAAAAACATAAAAAAACCTAAAACCATAAAAAAATATAAAAACCATAAACCTAAATAAACCTAAAAAACTAAACTAAATAAATAAATAAATATAAACCTAAAATAAATAAATAAATAAATAAATAAACATAAACCTAAAAAATAAACTAAATAAACTAAATAAATAAACCTAAATAATAAACTAAATAAATAAATAAAATAAAAAAATAAAATAAATAAAATAAATAAAAAACTAAATAAACTAAATAAATAAATAAAATAAAACCTAAATAAAACCTAAATAAATAAAAATAAACTAAATAAACCTAAAAACTAAAAACTAAAATTAAATAAACTAAAAAACTAAATAAATAAATAAATAAAATAAATAAACTAAAAATAAATAAAATAAATAAACTAAACTAAAAAAAATAATAAAACTAAATAAAATAAATAAATAAATAAACATAAAAACCTAATAAACCCTAAATAAAATAAATAAACTAATAAAACTAAATAAAATAAAATAAATAAAAATTAAATAAAAACCTAAATAAAACTAAATAAAATAAAAAAATAAATAAATAAAATATAAAAACTAAAAAACTAAAAAACTAAATAAACTAAATAAACTAAATAAAAAACTAATAAATAAATAAATAAACTAAAAAACCTAAATAAACTAAAAAACCCTAAAACTAAATAAATAAACTAAAACCTAAACCTAAATAAAACCCTAAACCTAAATAAATAAACCCTAAACCTAAATAAAACCTAAAACCTAAACCTAAACCTAAATAAATAAATAAACTAAAAAAACCAAACCTAAAAACCTAAACCAAAACCAAAAAAAAAACCCTACGCAAAAGCTCTCCAACTTCTCTCTTCTTCGCGCCGCCTCCCTCAGATCCAAACACCTGCATGGTGGCGCCGCCGGCGCCTGGCCAGCTGCCTGACGGCTCCTTGCCGTCAGGCGCTGGCCAGGGAAGCCAGCCGACGGGACAGTACCTCTCTGGGACTGTGCCGTTGCAACCCACGGCGGCGCAGCCTCACGCTGCAGCGCCTCAAAGAGCGTCAGCGCAGCATCCAGGTGGTGCTGCGCTGCCTGCGGATCAGCCTCACGCTGATGCGCAGGGTGATAGGGTGCAGCAGCCTCTCGCTGCTGCACCCATACAGCCTGCGGCGCAGCAGTCAGTGACTGCTGCGCCTCGTGAGGCGCTGCAGGGCTCTGCTGCAGCGCCTTGCGTGGTACTGCAGGGCCCTGCTGCAGCGCCACGCGAGGTGCCACAGGGCCTTGCAGCGCCTTCTGGGGTGCGGCAGGGTCCTGTTGCTGCACCTCGTGAGGTGCCACAGGGCCTTGCAGCACCTCCTGGGGTGCGGCAGGGGCCTGCTGTCGTGCCTCCTCTGGTGCGACAGTCAGCCCCAGCTGCATCCTTTGGTTTTTTGCCTCCGTCGTCGTCGACTTTGGATTTTGCAGCCCCTGTGCCGCCGCTACAAGCTTCTGAACTGCCTCAAGTTGTCAAGCCATCTTCTCCTCGTGCTTGGGGTAAGAGTTTTGCTTCAGTTATTAATTCAGAACGTCCTCCTTTAATTCCTGTTTCGCGTGGTCCTAAAACATTCATGAATAAGCCTGCTTTTGGTATTCGTTTGGCTGAATTGGATGTCTTGCTTGAGCCGTTTAAATATGCCATTGTTGGAAAATTTAATACTATGCCGTTAATTGCAAGAATTCGTTTCCATTTTTCAAAGCTTGGTCTTGTTGGTGATTATCAAGTGTTGTGGTTGGACTATAAACATATTTTGATTAAGTTAACTAATGAGATGGATTTTAAAAGAATTTGGAATAAGAATGAGTGGTTTTTTGATGGCCGAAAAATGCGTCCTTTTAAATGGAGTTTGGATTTTTCGCCTGAAAAAGAGTCTTCTATTGTTCCGGTTTGGGTCTCGTTTCCGAATTTACGTGCTCATTTGTTTGAAAAGTCTGTGCTTATGGGGCTTGCTAGAACTCTTGGAACTCCTATTCAAATGGATGAGTCGACTTCTAGGGGGACACGTCCGTCTCAAGCTAGAATACAAATTGAGTTTGATTGTTTGAAAACCCCTCCATCTGAAATTTTTGTTAGTTATGAGAATGAGGATGGTGTCAGTGTGGGTGGGTATTGGCAGGAGGTTATGTTTGAGGAGATGCCTCCTTATTGCACTCGGTGTAAACATTTGGGGCATGAGGAGGAGTTTTGCTTGGTTACCACTTCAGAAAAGGAGCGTCGTGCGGCTATGGAGAAAAGGCGAAGGGAAATGTTTCATAGAAAGCCACCTACTGGGGGTTTGGGGTCTGGGGGGAATCCTAAACCACCTCCACCCCCACCTCCATCTGGACAGAATAAGGGTATGGCAGTGGATAGAGAGGGGTTCCTGGATGTTCGTGGCAGAAAAAATAAAATGGGCAACAAACAGTTTGCAGCCAAAGCTCCACAAAATGACACAGGTAACATAGTTCCGGTTAAAAACTCTTTTGACAGGTTGATCTTTGAGAAAGGTGAGAGTTCCTTGAGTGAGCTAGATAAAAATCATGAGAAAAAAATAGAAGAGTTTGAGAGAGAGCAAGAAAAAGTGAGAGAAGAGTTTGTGAAAAATCTTGAGAGGGAAAAAAAGAGATTGAGAGAGGAGCGAGAAAAAGAAAGATAAGAATTTGAAAAAGAAGAAGAGTGTCAGAAAAAGGATGATAGAGAGACAATGTGTAAGGTTCAAAATCGAGAAGGTGAGATATTACGTGAATCTCGAGAGGGAGAGAAAAAAACAAATGATGAGGGAAAAAATGAGAAAGGAGAGAAAAAGGGAGAGGTGAGGAGAGTCTCTTTTGGTGAGAAACTGAGTAATGATGATTGTCTTGATTTGAGCTCAGGTTCTTCCAAAAGTGCTTCTAGTGAGGATCTTTCCCATGTGTACTCTGTTGACGATTCTTCTCAACAGTCCCATGGGCGGGGGGATAGTTAGGGGGGGGTTTCTGGGGGGAAGAGTGATGGTGTTAGTAGTGAGGTGAGGAGGGAGGATGGTGATAAGAGTAGTAGCAAGGAGGGTGGAGTCAGTGAGGATGCTAGTGAGGGTGAAGATGAGGAAGGGGAGGATAGTGAGGTTAAGGGTCGTGAGCTTGTCATTCGGGTAGAGAAGGAGGTTCATGGTGTTGAGGATGAAAAATTGGTGAGTGAGGGGAATGAGGGAGATGTCATAGTTAGGGACACGATGTTTGGAAGTTTTGGGGTGGAAGATAGTACTGGAGCTAGGATAGAGGGGGAACTACATGGGGGAGACGAAGTTTTGCCAGTTGGGGTTGGTGAGTTAGCTTTGTGTGTTACCAACATGGATCCAATATTGTCTAGTTCCAATTCGGGTGACAGGTGCTACCCTGTACATGGACAAACTACAGGATTGGGTGACACAATGGAGGTGCACCCTCGGGTGATTTCCAGGAGCAGTTCGATGGATAAGTTGCAGGTTGCTGAGAAGAGCAAGAAGTCAACAAAAAACAGGCAGCAGCAGTTGGGTTCTCCGCGCATCACGCGAAGTAAGTCCATTGTGGAAAAAGGTAACACAGGCGACTCTCCTCTTCTTTCTGATGATTAGTGGACTTATATGGAATATTAGGGGAGTGGCGCGAACTGTGGGTTTGCGTAGGTTGAAGAAGTTGATTAAAATGCACAGGTTAAAGTTTGTTGCGATCTCAGAACCTATGGTTTCTGCGGATCAAATTTCTTTTTATTCGCGGACTTTGGGGTTTGCTTCCAGGTTCGCTCAAAATTGTTCAAATAAAGTGTGGTTTTTTTGGGATGAAGATTTACAGGTTGACATTCTGAGGGACCATGCCCAGGGACTTACTGTGTGTATTTCTTTTCACTGGCTCAAGGAGCCCATGTTTGCTACTTTTGTTTATGCTAAAAATTTGTTGACTGAGAGGAGAGAACTATGGGAGGAACTGGCTTTGATATCTAGGGTTGTTAAGGGTCCGTGGATGGTTGGTGGGGATTTTAATGCCATCTTGGCAGCGTCTGAAAGGTGGAATGGGGCGACGCCGAATGCTCTTTCGATGGAGGAATTCGGCAATTGTATGTTGGATTGTGGTTTAATTGATGCAGGATATGAAGGCAATGAGTTCACTTGGACTAATGGAACTTTGTTTCAACGGTTGGATCGTGTTTGCATCAACCATGTTTGGCCGGATACATTTGCTGTCACCAGAATTAAACATCTGGCTAGAGAAGGATCTGATCACTGTCCTCTTTTTATGTCTCTTTCTCTTTCAGTTGATAGAGGGCCTTCCTCGTTTCGTTTTTTAAATGCTTGGACTAATCATCATAATTTTCTTGATTTTGTGCAGGCTAGCTGGAATTCTCCATTGCAGGCTCAAGGTATTGACAGGTTTTGGTTTAAGCAACAGCGTTTAAAGAGTGCTCTCAAGTGGTGGAATCGAAACGTTTTTGGAGATGTGTTTCAGAATGTCAGAGAGGCTGAGCAGAGAGTGGAGCAACTTGAGATTCAGTGTCAGACATCATCTGTGCCGGGGGATCGGTTGGCATTGAATGAAGCTCGAGCCAAGTTGGTCAGATTATTAGCTATTGAGGAGCAGTTTTGGCAACAGAAAGCGGGTTGCAGGTGGTTGGTGGAAGGTGAGAGGAATACTCGTTTTTTTCAGCTTTTGTTGAAGACGAAGCACATGAGAAGCACAGTTTGGGAGATAAAGGTGTCGAGGGACCAGGAAGTTGTTTCCCTTCAGGATCAGACGGAGATAAAGAACTCGGCAGTTGATTACTTTGCTGAGCTACTTCAGGGTGAGCAGTGTGAGGTGGAGGGAGGTGATTGGACTTTGATCCCCTCTATCCTTTCGGTTGCAGAGAACGATGCTTTGCTTGCTGTGCCGACTTTGGAGGAGTTGCGGGATATTGTGTTCAGTATTGACCCTTATTCCGTGGCGGGGCCGGATGGTTTCTCGTCGAAATTTTATCAGGTGTGTTGGGATGTCATTAAGGAGGATCTCAGGGGAGCTGTGAGCGCCTTTTTGGAGGGAGCTGAGCTTCCTAAAGGAGTCACCTCTACGACTTTGGTTTTGATTCCGAAGAAAGATAGCCCAGGTATGTGGAATGATTTTAGGCCAATCAGTCTTTGCACTACTTTTAATAAGATCATTACAAAGCTGTTGGCCACGAGGTTGTGTGTTGTGTTGCCTAAGCTCATTTCTGAGAATCAGAGTGGATTTATTGGGGGTAGATTGATTGGGGATAATATTCTTTTGGCTCAGGAGTTAGTACATTCATTGAACTCTGCTATTCGTGGGTCAAATATTTTGCTTAAACTTGATATGATGAAAGCATATGACAGGATGGATTGGGGTTTTCTTTGCAAAGTTTTGGAATGTTTTGGTTTTTGTGACCGTTGGGTCTCGATTATTCGGAAATGTGTTTCCAATTGTTGGTTTTCTGTTTTGCTTAATGGTAGCTCCACAGGTTTTTTTCAGTCGAAAAGAGGTATTCGGCAGGGGGACCCCATCTCTCCCCTTCTCTTTATTTTAGCTGCAGAATATTTGTCTAGGGGTCTGAATAGAATGTTTGTGCAGTTTCCTTCCATGCAATATTTTGCCAGGAGTTCCTTTTTGGTATCCCACCTCGCTTTTGCAGATGATATTGTTATTTTTGCGAATGGTTGTAAATCTTCTTTGAGCAGGATTATGAGTTTTTTGGCAGAATATGAGTCTCTTTCTGGTCAAAAGGTGAATAAGGTAAAGAGTGGTTTCATCCTTCCAGAATCCTCTCCGCGGGCTAGGGTGAGGATTGTGGAAAGGACTACAGGTTTTACGAGGCAGGGTCTGCCAACGAGGTACTTGGGTGTTCCGTTATATAAGGGGCCGAAGAAGGTGGTTTTGTTTGATGATTTGGTTCGGAAAATTTCTTCCAGAATTACAGGTTGGCAGTCGAGGGTTCTCTCGCCAGGTGCGAGAATTGTGTTGCTTCGGAGTGTGCTTACTTCTATGCCTCTTTATCTCATGCAGGTGCAACGGGCTCCGTTGGGGGTCATTGAGCGTATTGAGAGATTGTTTAACAGGTTCATCTGGGGTGATATTGGGGATCAGAGGAGGATTCATTGGGCTCCGTGGGGGACTCTTTGTTTCCCGGAGAGTGAGGGAGGACTTGGGGTTCGAGATTTGCAGGATCTTGGGAATGCTCAGGAGATTAAGTTGTGGTGGAGATTTAGGACCTCTGATAGTCTGTGGGCGCAGTTTATGAGGGCGAAGTATTGTCAGGGAAGGCACCCTTTCTCTGTTAGTGTTCGTCCGTATGATTCCAGTATTTGGAGGAGGATCAAGGAGGCAGGGGATCGGGGAGAGAAGTTTTTGCGCTGGAAGATTGGCTCGGGCAAAGTGTTCTTTTGGCATGATGTGTGGTGGGGAGACCGCCCTTTGGCTTCCTTCAAGTCCAATGGTTTTCTGTCTTCTGCGAAAGTGGAAGACTTTGTGATCAATGGCGAGTGGGACTTGTTGAAGTTAGAGGCGGTTCTCCCTTCCTTTGTGGTGACAGAGTTAATTAAAATTCCTTTGAGGTTGTACGCCCAGGATGAACCGTATTGGGACCTGACGTCGCATGGAGAATTCACGATGTATAGTGCCTGGCCTCTTGTGAGGTAGAAGCCACAGAGTCGTCGATCTTTCCGTGAAATCCGTTCTTCTTCTATTCCTCTTAAAATGTCTTTTTTCATGATGAGGTTGTTGCACGATTGGTTGCCTGTGGATGAGCGTTTGCAGCGTAAGGGATTACTTTTTGCTTCTAGGTGTCAGTGTTGCAGTCAGGTGGAGTCTTTGTCTCATGTCTTCATGAATGGGAGAAAGATTTCAGCTGTCTGGCTGCACTTTGCACAGATTTTTGGGGTTAGATTACCTGATTCGGATAATGTGTTTGTGTGGTTGAGTGCCTGGTTCTATTCTGGTGATTATGTTTGCAGAGGGCATGTGCGTATTTTGATCCCTATTTTTATCCTGTGGTTTGCTTGGGTTGAGAGAAATGATTCAAAACACAGGAATATGGGTTTTTTCTCTGATAGGATTATCTGGCGTGTTAGGAATTTGTTGTGGCAACTTTCTCTTGCAGGTTTGATTAAGTTTTGGCACTGGAAGGGGGATTCTGTTTTGGCTCCTCTTTTTTTATGTCAGGTTCAGAGAAGGCAGAGTCCTTTCCCTAGGATGGTGGTATGGAGGCGACCCTAGGAAGGTAAGTTTAAGCTTAATGTGGATGGTAGTAGTGAAGGTAATCGGGCAGGTGGAGGGGGGATTATTCGGGACTCTCGTGGTAATATGCTCGTGGCCTTCTTTGAAAGGTTTGGGGATATTCCTGCGATCCAGGCTGAGTTATTTGCGCTCCTTCGTGGCCTTTCTATTTGTGTGCAGTATGGTTTGGAGGATGTTTGGGTGGAGATGGATGCCCAAGTGGTTGTGAATTTGATTAAAGGGCAGGGACGTGGTTCCTGGGTTTTGGCGTATGATCTTGAGAGGGCTCGTTTCTTGCTTGGTAAACTCCATGCTACGTTGAGTCATATTTTCAGGGAAGGGAACCAGGCAGCAGATTATCTGGCAGGGCAAGGTTTGAGGACGGATGGTTTGCATTATGTTAATGACTTTCAGCAGCACAGTTTACTTCGTGGGATTGTTCGTGTCGATAGGCTGGGTCTGCCGAGTTTTAGGGGGTGCTGAGCCTCTTTTCTTGTTGTTGCTTAAACTGTTTCCTGTCTGTGCTCTGATCTTGCAAAGGAGAAGGATTGCTAGCTTGTGCGTATCAGAAAAGAGTGGTGTTTTTCGTCCAAGCAGGTTAGTGGCTCTTTCGTTTCTTTTTCATTGAGCTTTTTTCGAATTTCTTGATCTTCGTGTTTTTTCTTTTGGTTCGTTGGAATGGAGATGGCTATGGTGTGGGGTTTGGGTCGGTAAGAGAAGAAGTTGGGGTCTTCTGAGTTTTTTGATTTTTTGGGTTGGTGTGAGCCTTGTTTTGATGTTTTTCTTGTTTTTTCTTGCTGTTAGGTGTACTGTTATGAGAAGGGGGTTTGTCCCTTCTCTTAGTTTCTTTAAGGGGATGGTTTTGGTGTTTGTCCCCCATCCCCTTCTGGAGGTCAGGTTCAGGTCCCCCTCCAGGCGTTGTACTTTATTTTCATTTTTAATAAATTCTTGAGGGTCACCCCCTCTTTCAAAAAAAAAAAAAAAAACCCTAAACCTAAACCCTAAACCCTAAACCCTAAACCTAAAATAAATAAACAATAAAAAAAACTAAATAAAAACTAAAAAAACCTAAAAATAAATAAACATAAAAAAACCTAAAATAAAATAAAATAAAAATAAAACCTAAAAAAATAAAAAACCTAAAATAAAAATAAAATAAATAAAAATAAAAACCTAAATAAAATAAACCATAAAACTAAAAAACCTAAACCATAAAAACCTAAAAAACAAAATAAAAATAAATAAAATAAAAACCATAAACCTAAACCTAAATAAACTAAAAACCTAAATAAACCTAAAAACCTAAAAATAAACATAAAAATAAAATAAAAAACCTAAATAAAAAATAAAAAAAACCAATAAATAAAAACCATAAATAAAAATAAAAAAAATAATAAAAAAAAACTAAATAAATAAAAAAAAATAAAATAAACCTAAACCTAAAATAAAATAAAAAATAAAAAATAAAAAAAATAAAAAAAAATAAACCATAAAAACTAAAAATAAAAAAAATAAAATAAAAAAATAAAAAACCCTAAAAATAAACTAAATAAAACCTAAACTAAATAAAAAATAAAACTAAATAAAAACTAAAAAATAAACCTAAAACCTAAACCTAAAATAAACCTAAAAACCTAAAATAAAAAATAAAAATAAACCTAAAAACTAAAAAAACCTAAAAAACAAAAAACAAAAAAACCATAAAAACCTTTAAAAAAAACTAAAAAAACCAAAAAAACTAAAATAAAATAAATAAAATAAAAAAACCTAAAAAACCAAAACCTAAAAAAAAATAAACCTAAATAAATAAATAAAACCTAAAAATAAATAAAAAAAACCTAAAAAAAAAAAACCTAAACCTAAACCTAAACCTAAACCTAAACCTAAACTAAAAACTAAAACTAAACCTAAACCTAAACCTAAAACCTAAAAACTAAAAACTAAAAACCTAAAAAATAAAAACTAAAATAAAACTAAAAATAAAAAATAAATAAAAATAAAAAAATAAAATAAATAAACTAAAATAAATAAAACCTAAAAAAAAACTAAATAAATAAATAAACTAAAAAACTAAAAAAATAAAAAAACTAAATAAAAAACTAAAAATAAAAATAAAAAAATAAACCTAAAAAAATAAACATAAAAAAACCTAAATAAAAAAATAAAACATAAAAAACCAAAAATTAAATAAAACCTAAAATAAACCTAAAAAACCTAAAAAACCTAAAAACTAAAAACCTAAAAACTAAATAAAAAACTAAAAAAAACCTAAATAAAAAATAAAAAATAAAAAAAAAACCTAAAAAATAAAAACCTAAAAAATAAAAACCAAAAAAAACCTAAAAAAACTAAAAAAAAAATAAAAACCTAAAAAAAAACTAAAAAATAAAAAACCTAAATAAAAAAAAACCTAAAAACCTAAAAAATAAATAAAATAAATAAAATAAATAAATAAAATAAAACTAAAAAACCTAAAACCTAAAAACCTAAAAAAAATAAAAAACCTAAAAAATAAAAAACTAAAAACCTAAATAAAAAAATAAAATAAATAAACCTAAAAAACCTAAATAAAAATAAAAAATAAAAAAATAAAAAAATAAAAAATAAAAACCTAAAAAACTAAACTAAAAAACCTAAAAATAAACTAAAAAATAAAAAACTAAACCTAAAAACCTAAAAAACTAAAAAATAAACCTAAAAATAATAAAAAACCTAAAAAATAAAACCTAAAACCTTAAAAACCTAAAAATAAAACCTAAAAAAACTAAAAAAACTAAACCTAAACCTAAATAATAAAAAAAACCTAAATAAATAAAAATAAAAAACCTAAAAAACCTAAAATAAATAAAATAAAATAAATAAACCTAAAAACCTAAATAAAAAACCTAAATAAATAAATAAAAATACAAAAATAAACCTAAAAAAACTAAAAACTAAAAAAAACCTAAAAACCTAAAAAAAATAAACCAAAATAAAACCAATAAAAATAAATAAAATAAAAACCTAAATAAAAAACCATAATAAAACCTAAAAATAAATAAAAAAAACTTAAAAATAAAAAATAAATCAATAAAAAACTAAAAAACTAAAAAATAAAAAAAACCTAAAAATAAAAACCTAAACCTAAATAAACCTAAAACCTAAAAAAACTAAAAAAATAAATAAACCTAAAAACTAAATAAACTAAAAAACTAAAAACTAAAAAAAAAAAAACTAAAAAATAAATAAATAAATAAACCTAAAAACTAAACCTAAACCTAAATAAAAAACCTAAAAAAAATAAAACTAATAAAATAAAACCTAAAAAAACTAAACCTAAAACCTAAAAAAACCTAAATAAATAAAAACCTAAAAAATAAACCTAAACTAAAAAATAAAAATAAAACCTAAACCTAAAAAACCTAAAAAACCTAAAATAAAAAAATAAAAAATAAATAAAATAAAAAAATAAAAACCTAAAAACATAAAACCAAAAACTAAAAAATAAAAAAAACCTAAAATAAAAAAACCTAAACCTAAAAAATAAATAAAAACCTAAAAACTAAACCTAAACCTAAACCTTAAAATAAACCTAAATAAATAAAATAAACCTAAAAAAAATAAAAAACCTAAATAAACTAAAATAAAACCTAAAAAAACATAAAAAACCAAAAAAATAAAATAAAAAACCTAAAACCTAAACCAAAAAATAAAAAAATAAAACCTAAAACCTAAAATAAATAAAAAATAAAAAAAAACCTAAACATAAAACTAAAAAACTAAAAAAATAAAAAACCTAAAAAACTAAAATAAAAAACTAAAATATAAAAAAATAAAAAAACCTAAATAAAATAAAAAATAAAAACATAAAACCTAAATAAAATAAAAAAAATAAAAACCTAAAACCTAAAACTAAATAAAATAAAAAATAAACCTAAAACAATAAATAAAACCTAATAAAAACCTAAATAAAAAATAAAAAATAAAACCTAAAACCTAAAAACCTAAAAAACCTAATAAATAAATAAAATAAACCAAAACCTAAAAAATAAAAATAAACCTAAAAACCTAAAAAATAAACCATAAACTAAAAAATAAAATAAAAAAAATAAAAAATAAACCTAAAAACCTAAAAACTAAAAAAACTAAACCTAAATAAATAAAAAAATAAAAACCTAAAAAATAAAAACCTAAAAAAAATAAACCAATAAAATAAAATAAATAAAAACCCAAAATAAAAAACCTAAAAAAACTAAAAAAAAATAAATAAAAAATAAATAAACCTAAAAAACTAAACCTAAAATAAATAAAAACCTAAAATAAAAATAAATAAAATAAAACCTAAAAAACCTAAAACCTAAAAAAACCTAAAAAAATAAAAAAATAAAAAACTAAACCTAAAAACCTAAAAAACTAAAAAAAAACTAAAAAACTAAAATAAAAAAACCTAAAAAACCTAAAAAAAAATAAAACTAAAATAAAAAACTAAAAACCTAAAACCTAAAACTAAAAAAACCTAAAAAAATAAAAACCTAAAAAACCTAAAAATAAACTAAATAAAATAAAAATAAACTAAAAACCTAAAACTAAATAAAATAAAAAAACTAAATAAAAAAAACTAAACTAAAAAAATAAAAAACCTAAAAAAACTAAAAAACCTAATAAAATAAAAATAAACCTAAAATAAACCTAAAATAAACCTAAAATAAAATAAAATAAACTACATAAAAAACCTAAAAACCTAAAAAATAAAAAAACTTAAAAATAAAAAAACCTAAAAAAATAAAAATAAAAATAAAAAAAATAAAAAAATAAATAAAAAATAAAATAAACTAAAAAAATAAACTAAAAAATAAAAACCTAAAACCTAAAAAAAACTTAATAAAAAACTAAATAAATAAAATAAAATAAAATAAAATAAAAAAATAAAATAAAAAAAAATAAACCTAAAACTAAAAATAAAATAAACCTAAAAACCTAAAAAATAAAAAACTAAATAAAACCTAAATAAAATAAAAAAAACCTAAACCTAAAATAAAAAACTAAAACAATAAAATAAATAAAAAAATAAAACCTAAATAAAAAAACATAAACCTAAAAACCTAAACCATAAAAAACCTAAATAAACCTAATAAAAAAAATAAAAAAAATAAAAAATAAAAATAAAAAACTAAATAAAAAACTAAACTAAAAACCTAAAAAACCATAAAAACCTAAAAAAAAAATAAATTAATTAAAATAAAAAAATAAAAAAAACCTTAAAAAAATAAAAAAAATAAAATAAACTAAAATAAAATAAAAAAACCTAAAATAAAAAAACCATAAACCTAAAATAAAAAATAAATAAAATAAAATAAAAACCTAAATAAAAAAAAACTAAAAAATAAAACCTAAAAAAATAAAAATAAACCTAAAAAAAAAACTAAATAAAAAATAAAAAATAAATAAAAAAAATAAATAAAAAAAATAAAACCTAAAAAACCTAAAACCTAAATAAAATAAATAAAAAACCTAAAAAATAAAATAAACCTAAAAAAAAAAAACCTTAAAATAAAAAATAAAAAATAAAAAAAAACTAAAAGAGGAGCGAGAAAAAGAAAGACAAGAGGTTCAAGAGGTTCAAGAAAAAGAGAGCTCTTTGAGTGAGGTTGAGAAAAATCACGAGAGAATATTAAAAGATTTTGAGAGAGAGCAAGAAAAAGCGAGAGAAGTGTTTGTGAAAAATCTTGAGAGCGAAAAAAAGAGATTGAGAGAGGAACGAAAAAAAGAAACACAAGAGGTTCAAAAAACTGAAGAGCGCCAAAAAGAGGGAGATGGAGAGACAGTACGTGAGGTTCATCATAGAGTGAGAGAGATATTGAGTGAGTCTCGAGAGGGAAAGGAAAAAACAAGTGATGAGAGACAAAATGAGAAAAAAGAGGTAAATGGGGAGGTGAAAAGGGTTACGTTTGGCAAGAACCCGAGTAATGATGATTGTCTAGATTTGAGTTCAGGTTCTACCAAGAGTACCCCTAGTGAGGATCCTTCGCATGTGTACTCTGTTGGGGATTCTTCTCAGCAGTCCCATGGGCTGGGGGGTAGTTTAGAGGGGGTTTCTGAAGGGTTGAGTGATAGTGTTAGTAGTGAGATGAGGGGGGAGGTTGGTGATGAGAATAGTAGTGAGGAGAAGGCTGTTAGTGAGGATGGTAGTGAAGGTGAGGAAGATGAAGGGGAGGGTTGTGAGGTTGAGGGTCGTGAGCTTATCATTCGAGATGAGAAGGAGGGTCATGGTGGTGAGGATGAAAAATTAATGAGTGAGGGGAATGAGGGAGATGGTGTGGCTAGGGATACGATGGTTGGAGTAGTAGGGATGGAAGTTAGTACTGAAGTTAGGTTAGAGAGAGAGCTTCACCAGGGAGACGAAGTTTTGCCGGTTGGGGTTGGCGAGCTGACTTTGTGTGCTATCAACATGGATCCTATATTGTCAAGCTCTAATTCGGGTGCCAGTTGTTTCCCTTTGCCTGGACAAACTACAGGGCTGGCGGACACAATCGAGGTGCACCCTAGGGTGATTTCCAGGAGCAGTTCGACGGATAAGTTGCAGGTTGCTGAGAATAGCAAGAAGTCAACAAAAAAAAGGCAGCAGCAGTTGGGTTCTCCGCGCATCACGCGAAGTAAGTCCTATGTGGAAAAAGGTAACACAGGCGACTCTCCCCTTCTTTCTGATGATTAGTGGACTTATGTGGAATATTAGGGGAGTGGCGCGAACTGTGGGTTTGCGTAGGTTGAAGAAGTTGATTAAAATGCACAGGTTAAAGTTTGTTGCGATCTCAGAACCTATGGTTTCTGCGGATCAAATTTCTTTTTATTCAAGGACTTTGGGGTTTGCTTCTAGGTTTGCTCAAAATTGTTCAAATAAAGTGTGGTTTTTTTGGGATGAAGACTTACAGGTTGACATTCTGAGGGACCATGCCCAGGCACTTACGGTGTGTATTTCTGTTCACTGGCTCAAGGAGCCCATGTTTGCTACTTTTGTTTATGCTAAAAATTTGTTGACTGAGAGGAGAGAACTTTGGGAGGAAATGGCTTTGATATCTAGGGTTGTTGAGGGTCCGTGGATGGTTGGTGGGGATTTTAATGCCATCTTGGCAGCGTCTGAAAGGTGGAATGGTGCGACGCCGAATGCTCTTTCGATGGAGGAATTCGGCAATTGTCTGTTGGATTGTGGTTTAATTGATGCAGGATATGAAGGCAATGAGTTCACTTGGACTAATGGAACCTTGTTTCAACGGTTGGATCGTGTTTGCATCAACCATGTTTGGCCGGATACATTTGCTGTCACCAGAATTAAACATCTGGCTAGAGAAGGATCTGATCACTGTCCTCTTTTTATGTCTCTTTCTCTTTCAGTTGATAGAGGACCTTCCTCGTTTCGTTTTTTAAATGCTTGGACTAATCATCATAATTTTCTTGATTTTGTGCAGGCTAGCTGGAATTCTCCATTGCAGGCTCAAGGTATTGACAGGTTTTGGTTTAAGCAACAGCGTTTAAAGAGTGCTCTTAAGTGGTGGAATCGAAACGTTTTTGGAGATGTGTTTCAGAATGTCAGAGAGGCTGAGCAGAGAGTGGAGCAACTTGAGATTCAGTGTCAGACATCATCTGTGCCGGGGGATCGGTTGGCATTGAATGAAGCTCGAGCCAAGTTGGTCAGATTATTAGCTATTGAGGAGCAGTTTTGGCAACAGAAAGCGGGTTGCAGGTGGTTGGTGGAAGGTGAGAGGAATACTCGTTTTTTTCAGCTTTTGTTGAAGACGAAGCACATGAGAAGCACAGTTTGGGAGATTAAGGTGTCGAGGGACCAGGAAGTTGTTACCCTTCAGGATCAGACGGAGATAAAGAACTCGGCAGTTGAGTACTTTGCAGAGCTTCTTCAGGGTGAGCAGTGTGAGGTGGAGGGAGGTGATTGGACTCTGATCCCCTCTATCCTTTCGGTTGCAGAGAACGATGCTTTGCTTGCAGTGCCGACTCTGGAGGAGTTGCGGGATATTGTGTTCAGTATTGACCCATATTCCGTGGCGGGGCCGGATGGTTTCTCGTCGAAATTTTATCAGGTGTGTTGGGAAGTCATTAAGGAGGATCTCAGGGGAGCTGTGAGCGCCTTTTTGGAGGGAGCTGAGCTCCCTAAGGGAGTCACCTCTACGACTTTGGTTTTGATTCCGAAAAAAGATAGTCCAGGTATGTGGAACGATTTTAGGCCAATCAGTCTTTGCACTACTTTTAATAAGATCATTACAAAGATGTTGGCCACGAGGTTGTGTGTTCTGTTGCCTAAGCTCATTTCTGAAAATCATAGTGGATTTATTGGGGGTAGATTGATTGGGGATAATATTGTTTTGGCTCAGGAGTTAGTACATTCATTGAATTCTGCTATTCGTGGGTCAAATATTTTGCTTAAACTTGATATGATGAAAGCATATGACAGGATGGATTGGGGTTTTCTTTGCAAAGTTTTGTAATGTTTTGGTTTTTGTGACCGTTGGGTCTCGATTATTCGGAAATGTGTTTCCAATTGTTGGTTTTCTGTTTTGCTTAATGGTAGCTCCACAGGTTATTTTCAGTCGAAAAGAGGTCTTCGGCAAGGGGACCCCATCTCTCCTCTTCTCTTTATTTTAGCTGCAGAGTATTTGTCTAGGGGTCTGAATATAATGTTTGTGCAGTTTCCTTCAATGCATTATTTTGCCAGGAGTTCCTTTTTGGTTTCCCACCTCGCTTTTGCAGATGATATTGTTATTTTTGTGACTGGTTGACAATCTTCTTTGAGCAGGATTATGGGTTTTTTGGCACAATATGAGTCTCTTTCTGGTCAAAAGGTGAATAAGGCAAAAATGGTTTCATCCTTCCAGAATCCTCTCCGCGGGCTAGGGTGAGGATTGTGGAAAGGACTACAGGTTTTACTAGGCAGAGTCTGCCGACGAGGTACTTGGGTGTTCCGTTGTATAAGGGGCCAAAGAAGGTAGTCTTGTTTGATGATTTGATTCGGAAAATTTCTTCCAGAATTACAGGTTGGCAGTCGAGAGTCCTCTCGCCAAGTGCGAGAATTGTGTTGCTTCAGAGTGTGCTTACTTCTATGCCTCTTTATCTCATGCAGGTGCAACGGGCTCTGATGGGGGTCATTGAGCGTATTGAGAGACTGTTTAACAGGTTCATCTAGGGAGATATTGGGGATCACAGGAGGATTCATTGGGCTCCGTGGGGGTCTCTTTGTTTCCCGGAGAGTGAGGGAGGACTTGGGGTTCGAGATTTGCATGATCTTGGGGATGCTCAGGAGATTAAGTTGTGGTGGAGATTTAGGACCTCTGATAGTTTGTGGGCGCAGTTTATGAGGGCGAAGTATTGTCAGGGAAGGCACCCTTTCTCTGTTAGTGTTCGTCCGCATGATTCCAGTATTTGGAGGAGGATCAGGGAGGCAGGGGATCGGGGAGAGAAGTTTTTGCGTTGGAAGATTGGGTCGGGTAAAGTGTTCTTTTGGCATGATGTGTGGTGGGGAGACCGCCCTTTGGCTTCCTTAAAGTCCGATGGTTTTCTGTCTTCTGCGAAAGTGGAAGACTTTGTGATCAATGGCGAGTGGGACTTGGTGAAGTTAGAGGCGGTTCTCCCCTCTTTTGTGGTGACAGAGTTAATTAAAATTCCGTTGAGGTTGTACGCCCAGGATGAACCGTATTGGGACCTGACGTCGCATGGAGACTTCACGATGTATAGTGCTTGGAATCTTGTGAGGAAGAAGGCACAGAGTCGACGATCGTTCCGTGAAATCTGGTATTCTTCTATTCCTCTTAAAATGTCTTTTTTCATGATGAGGTTGTTGCACGATTGGTTGCCTGTGGATGAGCGTTTGCAGCGTAAGGGATTTCTCTTTGCTTCTAGGTGTCAGTGTTGCAGTCAGGTGGAGTCTTTGTCTCATGTCTTCATGAATGGTAGAAAGATTTCAGCTGTCTGGTTGCACTTTGGACAGATTTTTGGGGTTAGATTACCTGATTCGGATAATGTTTTTGTGTGGTTGAGTGCCTGGTTCTATTATGGTGATTATGTTTCCAGAGGGCATGTGCGTTTTTTGATCTCTATTTTTATCCTGTGGTTTGCTTGGGTTGAGAGAAATGATTCAAAACACAGGAATATGGGTTTTTTCTCTGATAGGATTATCTGGCGTGTTAGGAATTTGTTGTGGCAACTTTCTCTTGCAGGTTTGATTAAGTTTTGGCACTGGAAGGGGGACTCTGTTTTGGCTCCTCTTTTTCTATGTCAGGTTCAGAGAAGGCAGAGTCCTTTACCTAGGATGGTGGTCTGGCAGCGACCCCAGGAAGGTAAGTTTAAGCTTAATGTGGATGGTAGTAGTGAAGGTAATCGGGCAGGTGGAGGAGGGATTATTCGGGACTCTCGTGGTAATATGCTTGTGGCCTTCTTTGAAAGGTTTGGGGATATTCCTGCGATCCAGGCTGAGTTATTTGCGCTCCTTCGTGGCCTTTCTATTTGTATGCAGTATGGTTTGGAGGATGTTTGGGTGGAGATGGATGCCCAAGTGGTTGTGAATTTGATTAAAGGGCAGGGACGTGGTTCCTGGGTTTTGGCGTATGATCTTGAGAGGGCTCGTTTCTTGCTTGGTAAACTTCATGCTACGTTGAGTCATATTTTCAGGGAAGGGAACCAGGCAGCAGATTATCTGGCAGGGCAAGGTTTGAGGACGGATGGGTTGGATTATGTTAATGACTTTTAGCAGCACAGTTTACTTCGTGGGATTGTTCGTGTCGATAGGCTGGGTCTGCC
Organism: Ehretia macrophylla; assembly: GCA_037974665.1. Classification (NCBI taxonomy): domain Eukaryota; kingdom Viridiplantae; phylum Streptophyta; class Magnoliopsida; order Boraginales; family Ehretiaceae; genus Ehretia; species Ehretia macrophylla. The sequence continues at coordinate 48,547 of CM075774.1, forward strand.
GAGTTTTAGGGGGTGCTGAGCATCTTTTCTTGTTGTTGCTTAAACTGTTTCCTGTCTGTGCTCTGATCTTGCAAAGGGGAAGGATTGCTAGCTTATGCGTATCGGAAAAGAGTGGTGTTTTTCGTCCAAGCAGGTTAGTGGCTCTTTCCTTTCTTTTTCATTGTGCTTTTTTCGAACTTCTTGATCTTCGTGTTTTTTCTTTTGGTTCGTTGGAATGGAGATGGCTATGGTGTCGGCTTTGGGTCAGTAAGAGAAGAAGCTACAGCCTTCTGAGCTTTTTGAGTTTTTGGCTTGGTGTGAGCCATGTTTTGATGTTTTTCTTGTTTTTTCTTGCTGGTAGGGGTTCTGTTATGAGAAGGGGGTTTGTCCCTTCTCTTAGTTTCTTTAAGGGGATGGTTTTGGTCTTTGTCCCCCATCCCCTTCTGGAGGTCAGGTTCAGGTCCCCCTCCAGCCGTTGTACTTTATTTTCATTTTTAATAAATTCTTGAGGGTCACCCCCTCTTTCAAAAAAAAAAAAAAAAACCCTAAACCCTAAACCCTAAAACTAAACTAAACTAAATAAACTAAAAACTAAAAAACTAAACTAAACTAAATAAAACTAAATAAATAAACTAAAATAAACTAAAACTAAAACTAAACTAAATAAACTAAAAAAACTAAAACCATAAACTAAAAACTAATAAACTAAACTAAATAAACTAAAATAAAACTAAATTAAAATAAAAATAAAAACTAAAACTAAACTAAAAATAAACCTAAACCTAAACCTAAAAAACCTAAACCTAAAAACTAAATAAACTAAATAAAAACTAAATAAACTAAACCTAAACCTAAAAAATAAAACTAAATAAACTAAACTAAACTAATAAAACTAAACTAAACCTAAACCTAAAAAAATAAACTAAAACTAAAACTAAAACTAAACTAAACTAAATAAACTAAACTAAATAAACTAAATAAACAAAACTAAACTAAAAAAACTAAAATATAAACTAAAAAACCTAAACCTAAACTAAAAGAAAACTAAACCTAAAAACCTAAAACCTAAACTAAACTAAACTAAACTAAAACTAAAAAATAAACCTAAACTAAAAAATAAACTAAACTAAACTAAAAATAAACTAAAAAAACTAAATATAAAACTAAACTAAACCTAAACCTAAAAAAATAAACTAAAAATATATAAACTAAATAATTAAATAAACCTAAACTAAACTAAATAAACTAAACTAAATTAAACCTAAACTAAAACTAAAATAAACTAAACTAAAACATAAAAAACTAAAACCTAAACCTAAAAACCAAAAAACCGAAAAAACTAAACCCAAACCAAAAAAGCTCTCAAACTCTCTCTCTCGCGCAACTCCCTGCACTCATCCAAAAAACCCTAGCCCCCACCCCTATGGCGGCACCGCCGGCGCCTGGCCGGCTGCCTGACGGCTTCTCGTCGTCAGGTAGTGGCCAGGACAGCCTTCCGACGTCACAATACCACGCTGGTGTTATGCCTTCGAGCTTCAAGGCGCTGCAGTCAGTGACTGCTGCGCCACTCGCAACGCAACAGGGGCCATCTATTGTGCCTTCTCAGGCGCGACAGGCAGCCCCTGTGGCGCTGACGTCAAGGGCACAGTAGCCTCACGCTGCTGTGCCTCAAAAAGCTTCCACGCATCAGCCAAGGGCTGATGCATTCCCTCCTTTGCCGTCGCTGAACTACCTTGTGGTGCCTATTCAGCCTCTTGCTGCCGCTGCTCCCATGGAGGTCATCAAGCCAGTTTCGCCTAAAGCTTGGGAAAAAAAATTTTCTTTGGTAATTTTTTCTGAACAGCCACCTTTAATTCCTATTGCAAGAAAACCTTTTGCTTACTGCAATGAACCTGCTTTTACTTTGTTTGGTGATGAGATTGAGGTTCTGGCTGAACCATTTAGATATTCAATTGTTGGGAAATTTAATCGTATGTCTCCTATTGCACGAATTCGAACTGCTATTGCAAAACTTGATTTTGTTGGTGCGTATAATGTGCTGTGGATTGACTATAAACATGTTTTGATTAAGCTTACGAGTGAAGAAGATTTTAAAAGGCTTTGGAATAAAAATGAATGGTTCTTTGATGGTCAAAAGATGCGTACGTTTAAATGGAATCCTGATTTCACGCCAGAGGAAGAGTCATCTATTGTTCCTGTGTGGGTTTCTTTTCCTAATTTGCGTGCACATCTTTTTGAAAAATCTGTTCTTATGTGCTTGGCTAGAACTCTGGTTACTCCTATTCAGATGGATGAATCTACTGCTAGGGGAACTCGGCCTTCACAAGCTCGAGTTCAAATTGAATTTGATTGTTTGAAAACCCCCCATCCCCGCATTTACATTAATATTTCTGATAGAGGAACTGGTAAGAGCATTGGTGGTTACTGGCAAGAGGTTATTTTTGATAAGATGCCCCCATTTTGTTCGCGATGTAAGCACTTGGGACATGATGAAAAATTTTGTTTGGTTACTACATCTGAAAGAGATCGGAGAATTGCTACTGAGAACCGTAGAAGGGGATTTTTTCTTAACAAGAAGCCACCTGGGAGGGGCTTGGGGCCTAGAGGTAATGATCATAGACCTCCGCCACCGCCACCTCAGCCGAATCAAAGCAAGGGCAAAGAAGTTGACAAAGACGGGTTCACTAGTGCTCGTGGTCGGAAAAATAAAATGGGTGACAAACAATTTACTGCCACGACTCCACAAAACGATGCAGGTAACACAATTCTCGTTAAAAATTCTTTTGATCGTTTGAACTTGGAGATAGGAGAGAGCTCTTTGAGTGAGGTTGAGAAAAATCACGAGAGAATATTAAAAGACTTTGAGAGAGAGCAAGAAAAAGCAAGAGAAGTGTTTGTGAAAAATCTTGAGAGCGAAAAAAAGAGATTGAGAGAGGAGCGAGAAAAAGAAAGACATGAGGTTCAAAAAATTGAAGAGCGCCAAAAAGAGGAAGATGGAAAGACAGTACATGAGGTTCATCATAGAGTGAGAGAGATATTGAGTGAGTCTCGAGAGGGAAAGGAAAAAACAAGTGATGAGAGACAAAATGAGAAAAAAGAGGTAAAAGGTGAGGTGAAAAGAGTTACTTTTGGCAAGAAACTGAGTAATGATGATTGTCTAGATTTGAGTTCAGGTTCTACCAAGAGTACCCCTAGTGAGGATCCTTCGCATGTGTACTCTGTTGGGGATTCTTCTCAGCAGTCCCATGGGATGGGAGTAGTTTAGAGGGGGTTTCTAAAGGGCAGAGTGATAGTGTTAGTAGTGAGATGAGGGGGGAGGTTGGTGATGAGAATAGTAGTGAGGAGGGGGCTGTCAGTGAGGATGGTAGTGAGGGTGAGGAAGATGAAGGGGAGGGTTGTGAGGGTGAGGGTCGTGAGCTTATCATTCGAGATGAGGAGGAGGGTCATGATGGTGAGGGTGAAAAATTAATGAGTGAGGGGAATGAGGGAGATGGTGTGGCTAGGGATACGATGGTTGGAGTAGTTGGGATGGAAGTTAGTACTGGAGTTAGGTTAGAGAGAGAAATACACGAGGGAGATGAAGTTTTGCCGGTTGGGGTTGGCGAGCTGACTTTGTGTGCTATCAACATGGATCCTATATTGTCAAGCTCTAATTCGGGTGCCAGTTGTTTCCCTTTACCTGGGCAAACTACAGGGTTGGCGGACACAATAGAGGTGCACCCTCGGGTAATTTCCAGGAGCAGTTCGACGGATAAGTTGCAGGTTGCTGAGAAGAGCACAAAGTCAACAAAAAAAAGGCAGCAGCAGTTGGGTTCTCCGCGCATCACGCGAAGTAAGTCCTATGTGGAAAAAGGTAACACAGGCGACTCCCCCTATTTTTCTGATGATTAGTGGACTTATATGGAATATTAAGGGAGTGGCACGATCTGTAGGTTTGCGTAAGTTGAAGAAGTTGATTAAAATGCATAGGTTAAAGTTTGTTGCGATCTCAAAACCTATGGTTTCTGCGGATCAAATTTCTTTTTATTCCAGGACTTTGGGGTTTGCTACCAGGTTTGCTCAAAATTGTTCAAATAAAGTGTGGTTTTTCTGGGATGAAGACTTACAGGTTGACATTCTGAGGGACCATGCTCAGGCTCTTACGGTGTGTATTTCTGTTCACTGGCTCAAGGAGCCCATGTTTGTTACTTTTGTTTATGCTAAAAATTTGTTGACTGAGAGGAGGGAGCTTTGGGAGGAAATGGCTTTGTTATCTCAGGTTGTTGAGGGGCCGTGGATGGTTGGTGGCGATTTTAACGCCATATTGGCAGCGTCTGAAAGGTGGAATGGTGCGACGCCGAATGCTCTTTCGATGGAGGAATTCGGCAATTGTCTGTTGGATTGTGGTTTAATTGATGCAGGATATGAAGGCAATGAGTTTACTTGGACTAATGGAACTTTGTTTCAGCGGTTGGATCGTGTTTGTATGGACCATGTATGGCCGGATACATTTGCTGTCACCAGAATTAAACACCTAGCTAGAGAAGGATCTGATCACTGCCCTCTTTTTATATCTCTTTCTCTTTCAATTGATAGAGGGCCTTCCTCGTTTCGTTTTTTAAATGCTTGGACTAATCATCACAACTTTCTTGATTTTGTGAAGGCTAGCTGGAATTCTCCATTGCAGGCTCAAGGCATTGACAGGTTTTAGTTTAAGCAACAGCGTTTAAAGAGTGCTCTCAAGTGGTGGAATCGAAACATTTTTGGAGATGTGTTTCAGAATGTCAGAGAGGCTGAGCAGAGAGTGGAGCAACTTGAGATTCAGTGTCAAACATCATCTATGCCGAGGGATCGGTTGGCATTGAATGAAGCTCGAGCCAAGTTGGTCAGATTATTAGCTATTGAGAAGCAGTTCTGGCAGCAGAAAGCGGGTTGCAGGTGGTTGGTGGAAGGTGAGAGGAATACTCAATTCTTTCAGCTTTTGTTGAAGACGAAGCACATGAGAAGCACAGTTTGGGAGATAAAGGTGTCGAGGGACCAGGAAGTTGTTACCCTTCAGGATCAGACGGAGATAAAGAACTCGGCAGTTGAGTACTTTGCAGAGCTACTTTAAGGTGAGCAATGTGAGGTAGAGGGAGGTGATTGGACTTTGATCCCCTCTATCCTTTCGGTTGTCGAGAACGATGCTTTGCTTGCTGTGCCGACTTTGGAGGAGTTGCGGGATATTGTGTTCAGCATTGACCCATATTCCGTGGCAAGGTCGGATGGTTTCTCGTCGAAGTTTTATCAAGTGTGTTGGGATATTATTAAGGAGAATCTCAGGGGAGCTGTGTGCGCCTTTTTGGAGGGAGCAGAGCTCCCTAGGGGAGTCACCTTTACGACTTTGGTTTTGATTCCGAAGAAAGATAGTCTAGGTATGTGGAACGATTTTAGGCCAATCAGTCTTTGCACTAATTTTAATAAGATCATTACAAAGATGTTGGCCACGAGGTTGTGTGTTTTGTTGCCTAAGCTCATTTCTGAGAATCAGAGTGGATTTATTGGGGGTAGATTGATTGGGGATAATATTCTTTTGGCTCAGGATTTAGTACATTCATTGAATTCTGCTATTCGTGGGTCAAATATTCTGCTTAAACTTGATATGATGAAAGCATATGACAGGATGGATTGGGGTTTTCTTTGAAATGTTTTGGAATGTTTTGGTTTTTGTGACCGTTGGGTCTCGATTATTCGAAAATGTGTTTCCAATTGTTGGTTTTCTGTTTTGCTTAATGGTAGCTCCACAGGTTATTTTCAGTCGAAAAGAGGTCTTCGGCAAGAGGACCCCATCTCTCATCTTCTCTTTATTTTAGCTGCGGAGTATTTGTCTAGGGATCTGAATAGAATGTTTGTGCAGTTTCCTTCCATGCAATATTTTGCAAGGAGTTCCTTTTTGCTATCCCACCTCGCATTTGCAGATGATATTGTTATTTTTGCGAATGGTTGTAAATCTTCTTTGAGCAGGATTATGGGCTTTTTGGCAGAATATGAGTCTCTTTCTGGTCAACAGGTGAATAAGGAAAAGAGTGGTTTCATCCTTCCAGAATCCTCTCCGCGGGCTAGGGTGAGGATTGTGGAAAGGACCACAGGTTTTACTAGGCAGAGTCTACCGACGAGGTACTTGGGTGTTCCGTTGTATAAGGGGCCGAAGAAGGTGGTCTTGTTTGATGATTTGATTCGGAAAATTTCTTCCTGAATTACAGGTTGGCAGTCGAGAGTCCTCTCATCAAGTGCGAGAATTGTATTGCTTCGGAGTGTGCTTACTTCTATGCCTCTTTATCTCATGCAGGTGCAACGGGCTCCAGTGGGGGTCATTGAGCGTATTGAGAGACTATTTAACAGGTTCATCTGGGGAGATACTGGGGATCACAGGAGGATTCATTGGGCTCCGTGGGGGTCTCTTTGTTTCCCGGAGAGTGAGGGAGGACTTGGGGTTCGAGACTTACATGATCTTGGGGATGCTCAGGAGATTAAGTTGTGGTGGAGATTTAGGACCTCTAATAGTTTGTGGGCGCAGTTTATGTGACGACCGAAAACCTCTTCATATTCATTTTAAATTGTTGAATGTCTTATTTGAGTATTAAATGTACATTTATTTAATTTTTAGTATAAGATACTATTCATAAAGAAAATTTACTGTTTAATTTTTCTGAAACTGTATTTTTCTCATGTCACATATCATGTAGGAGGAATGTGAAAAATATTAATTTCTATATTTAATGTTGGGAGTATGCATTTAGAAAATAATTTTCGTTTTGAATGAATAGTGTTACGAAAGAATAGTAACTTTTTGTAATATTTTTATTTGGGCTTCTAGTGATTTGGCTAGACTTTGGACTTTTATTAGACCCTTAAATATGTTTAATTAGACCCTATTTACTAACCTAACTCATTATTTCCTTAGTCTATTACGTATATAATATAATAAGAGCCCGAACTAAAATTTTTATTATCTTATTTCCCGGATTTCATATTTTTCTATTATTACTTAACTTATAATTAGCCTATGTTCACAAAAATTATATTCATTGCATATATGACGAGTGATTTGCAAAAATATCTTGATATTATATAAATAGTAAAACTATGTATTATTTTGGGGTTTAAAGAAGTTTTCTTTCATTTATTATAATACACCTAAACTCAAATCAATTTTAACCCACAACCCAAACCCAATATCTAACTCATCAACCCATATAACTATCCTATATATATATATACCAAACAATACAAAACAAAAACACAAAAAACACTAAAATAAGCCAAAAAAATGCCAAAAATCAGCCAAAAAAGCCATTAAGGGAATAGTGAGTTTCTTGCCAATTTTGCTCAATTTGATCTTCCAAGCTTTGTCAAGTCTTCTCCAAGTGGTTCCAAACTCCTCCAAGCCCTATCCTAGCTTCCTTGCACGTTTTTTGTGAGAGAGTTGCATCATTTTCATGGTTTAAAGTTTATGTCAAGTTTTTTTTAATTTTCGGATTTTGCTATTATGGAGCCATAACATGCTTGTTTCTTGCTTTATATAGTATGTATACATGTTAGAGAACATCCATATGCAGTATTATAGCTTGGTGTTGAGTTTTTAGCAAAGTGTTACTTGAGAAATATGATGAATAGTGTAATTTATAGGGTTCCGAAAATTTGAGCAATTTAATTTGATTCAATGCTTCTAGTAGTTGCTAATTAGGTCCTTGAGCGTGGGAAAAATATTCGTTATACTTGCCATGTGAAAATTTTGAGAATTTTGATCAAAATAGGCTACTTTAATTGGGGATTTCGGGGTTAACTCGAATCCGGGCACATTTCGAGGTTATGGCTAGTCTTTATTAAGTATTGAAGCTTTAGAAGTGCCTTCGTTTCGCTTGTTTGGGTTCCGGAATTGGTACTTGTAGTATAAACGCACAAAGAGGAAATCGGGGATTTAATGGTAAACGAGGTTTAACGGGTGAACTCGAGGGTCCTTGGGGTGCCATAAGGTGTGGTTTGAAGGATAGGATAACTCGTTTGGAAATCTTGAACCTTGCCTTTCGGTTTGGAGCTTAAGAGCAAAGATTGACAAAGGGGTTTCGGGTTGAAAGTGAATTCGGGTGCGTTCGGGCATTAGAGCTAGTGTCTAGTAAGTGAGGAGGTGCTAGAAATGTATTCACTTCGCTTAGTTGAGCTCTGATTAGAGTACTTGTAGTGTAATGCATAAAGAGGTAAATTCGGACTTTTGAGGTAATTGTACTTTAAAGTGAGATTTTAAGGGCTTAAATGGTGCCATAAAGTGTCATTAGAGATGTAGTATAGTTAGATTTGAGGTTCATTATCTTGTGTGAAGTTTAGAGCTTGTTTTGTGAGCATTTAGAAAGAGATATGTTGGACTTCTTGTCAAATGGATAGTCTTATTGCATAATTAGTTATTTGAATTGCTATAGTTGCTACATTTGATTGTTAATCAAATAAACTATAAAGTTATCTCATCTAGTTAGATGATTATTGATTGTTGTAGTAAAGTAATTGTAATTTATAGCTTATAATCTTACCTTAATGATATTTTGATGCTTCTAATGCCTTCTATGCTAACTAATGAGGTGGTAGAGTGAACTTTCTAGCTTAATTACATGTGGAAAATGAGTATGATAACTTGAATTATCTTGTAATAAGCTAAAGTTGAGTTTAGAAAAATGGTTAGCTTGTTGAACATGTAAGTTGAAATGGGAGGTGATTGGCTGCCATTTAGCTAACTAAATGGAATTAGGGCCTTGTGCATGCTAATGCTAAAAAGCAAAGAATGCTTCTTGTCATATCCTCTAAGTTAGTTAAGATAATGCATGTCTAGAGATTTTAGAGTTTGATATTGTGACATGAACTTGTAGAACTAGCAAATTAATTGCATGATTAGCATTCTTAACTCATGTTATTTGTGTATGGTCAATCGGATGAATGTAGAATGATTTTATTGCATAACTGCCTAATTAGGAATTGAAGGGAATTGATGCCATGGGAGAAGGTTCAAATGGGAGTTTGGCTAAGTTTTGTATGTTTGGCTTTCTAAAGGTAAGGGACCTGCATCCTTATGTGCATTATAGTTTATTTTCTTTCTAAAATAGTATATTGTTTAGTATAATTGTGTAATTGAAATATGCTTATTGTTGCTAAATTGTAACTTGGTGCGAGAACAACTCACTTTTGTCCTTAAATGTGTTTACGCATTGTATTGTAATTGTTATCATTCTTGCATTGCATCATGGTTGTGCAACCTCATTGTCGCGGCGGATGCGATGGCCTCGCTAGGCGCCATCGGGCTTGCCAGTGTTGGTTGCCTTAGCTCCGTCTGCTATTCCCTCACTCGCCTGGTTCGGAGATTGCCAAGGGGTGTTGGGTTGTAGGATCGGGTACATCCGGAGTACCCATTGGTGTAAGGGATGCCGACATATCGAGATTGAGATCGTGGTTCGTGGATCAGGGATCGAAGATTTGAAGTGATAAGGGTTATCGATTGTATCCTTTTAAAATGTGGTATTAGAATTGTTATTCACTGTTTATCTATTGTATTAATTGTGTTAAGTTGCTGCATTGCACGTCCCCGGTAGACCTTATCCCTCACTGAGCAATTGTGATTGCTCATACCTCGCTAAACATGTTTCAGGTGGTACAGTTGGAGGAGTTGCCTTGGTTGCTGTGTACTATTACTTGAGATTGGAGTAATTGCTTGCTAAATTGTAGAAGACCTTGCTTGTCTACTTTTTGTTCTATTTTGGAGCCTAATGGCTTATGTATATATATTTGAGTAGTTGCAAATTTGAAAGCTAAGTGGATGTAGTAAATGTTATGGAATTGTGGCATGTAATAACTTATGCTTCTGCTTCTAGCTACGTTGCATGCTTGGGTGTGAATGAACGGATGTATGGTTGGCTTTAATTTTTAAGAATGTTTAATTGCTAACAAAGAATGGTATGATAAGCGAATAAAGACAAAGATTTTATGACTATGGTTGCATGCTTGTATGTGTTTATATTGTCTTGTGTTGCTTAAGGCTCGGATGGTCTTAAAGTTGGGATTTCAATTAGAAATGTTGTTCCTTTTGCTTCGTGTTTTATTTGAATGCTTACAGGTTTCCAGAATGTCCACGGTACAGGGGAGACTCATCCGTTTTCCCCTAAAATTTTGTGCCCGGGGTTTGGAATTGGGTGAGAATAGCATGATAAATAGGAGTCCCGGTCTCGTGAGGGATCGGGGCGTTACAGTTTATGAGGGCGAAGTATTGTCAGGGAAGGCACCCTTTCTCTGTTAGTGTTCGTCCGCATGATTCCAGTATTTGAAGGAGGATCAAGGAGGCAGAGGATCGGGGAGAGAAATTTTTGCGTTGGAAGATTGGGTCGGGTAAAGTGTTCTTTTGGCATGATGTGTGGTGGGGAGACCGCCCTTTGGCTTCCTTCAAGTCCGATGGTTTTCTTTCTTCTGCGAAAGTGGAAGAATTTGTGATCAATGACGAGTGGGACTTGGTGAAGTTAAATGCGGTTCTCCCCTCCTTTGTGGTGACAGAGTTAATTAAAATTCCTTTGAGGTTGTATGCCCAGGATGAACCGTATTGGGACCTGACGTCGCATGGAGACTTCACGATGTATAGTGCTTGGAATCTTGTGAGGAAGAAGGCACAGAGTCGACGATCGTTCCGTGAAATCTGGTATTCTTCTATTCCTCTTAAAATGTCTTTTTTCATGATGAGGTTGTTGCATGACTGGTTGCCTGTGGATGAGCGTTTGCAGCGTAAGGGGTTACTTTTTGCTTGTAGGTGTCAGTGTTACAGTCAGGTGGAGTCTTTGTCTCATATCTTCATGAATGAAGAAAGATTTCAGCTGTCTGGCTGTACTTTGCACAAATTTTTGGGGTTAGATTACCTGATTCGGATAATGTGTTTGTGTGGTTGAGTGCCTGGTTCTATTCTGGTGATTATGTCTGCAGAGGGCATATGCGTATTTTGATCCCTATTTTTATCCTGTGGTTTGCTTGGGTTGAGAGAAATGATTCAAAGCACAGGAATATGGGTTTTTTCCCTGATATGATTATCTGGCGTGTTAGGAATTTGTTGTGGCAACTTTCTCTTGCAGGTTTGATTAAGCCATGGCACTGGAAGGGGGATTCTGTCTTGGCTCATCTCTTTCAATGTCAGGTTCAGAGGAGGCAGAGTCCTTTATCTAGGATGGTGGTCTGGCTGCGACCCCAGGAGGGTAAGTTTAAGCTTAATGTGGATGGTAGTAGTGAAGGTAATCGGGCAGGTGGATGAGGGATTATTCGGGACTCTCATGGTAATATGCTTGTGGTATTCTTTGAAAGGTATGGGGATATTCCTGCGATCCAGACAGAGTTATTTGCGCTCCTTTGTGGTCTTTCTATCTGTTTGCAGTATGGTTTGGAGGATGTTTGGGTTGAGATGGATGCCCAAGTGATTGTGAATTTGATTAAAGGGTAGGG
>CM075774.1:62500-92500 GCA_037974665.1 Ehretia macrophylla
AAATAAATAAATAGAAAAAATAGAAAAAATAAACTAAAATAAAATAAAATAAAATAAAAATAAAAAAACTAAAAAAATAAACCTAAAAATAAAAAAAACCTAAAATAAAATAAAAAAACCATAAACTAAAACCTAAAAAAATAATAAAATAAAAAAAATAAATAAAAAACATAAAATAAATAAATAAAATAAAATAAATAAATAAATTAAAAAATAAATAAAATAATAAAATAATAAAATAAAATAAAATAAAAAAATAAAAACTAAAAAATAAATAAACCTAAAAAATAAAATAAAATAAAAAATAAAAAATAAAAAAATAAAACATAAAAAAAAAAATAAATAAATAAATAAAATAAAAATAAAAATAAAAACCTAAACCAAAACCAAAAAAACGTTTTTCTCTCTCTGCAGCTCCCTCACGCATCCAAAAAAAAATTTTAACCTAAATCTACCCACCCATGGCGGCGCCGCCGGCGCCTGACCAGCTGCCTGACGGCTTCCCGTCGTCAGGCACTGGTTAGGGAAGCCCGTCGACGGTTGCCCCTCACGGCGCTGCAGCCTCACGCTGCAGCGCCTCACATGGTCTCGGCGCAGCACCCAAGTGGTGCTGCGCCACCTGCGCACCAGCCTCACGCTGGTGCGCAGGCTGATAGGGTGCAGCAGCCCCACGCTGCTGCACCCAAGAGCTCCTCGGCGCAGCAGTCACTGACTGCTGCGCCATGCGAGGCGCTGCAGGGCTCTGCTGCTGCACCTCGCGAGGCGCAGCAGGGCCTCGCAGCGCCACGCGGCGCGCGGGAGGGGCCTTCTGCTGTGCCCTTTCAAGCACAGCAGACTGCCCCTATTGCACAGCCATCCTTTCCCCCGCTTCCGTCGTCAGGCTTTGCTGTCTCCACGCCTGTCCCTCCTCTGCCAGCTGCACATTTGCCTCCAGTTATCAAGCCATCGTCTCCAAGGGCGTGGGGTAAGAGTTTCGCTGCTGTTATAAATTCTGCTACACCTCCATTGATTCCTGTTTCGCGGGGACCAAAAACTTATATGAATAAACTGTCTTTTGGTATTAAATTGGCTGAACTTGATGTTTTATTTGAACCTTTTAAGTATGCCATTGTTGGGAAGTTTACCAGTATGCCGTTAATTGCAAGGATACGTTTTCATTTTTCTAAGCTGAAATTGGTTGGTGAGTATCAAATTTTATGGTTGGATTACAAGCATATTCTTATTAAGTTAACTAATGAGGAGGATTTCAAACGTATTTGGAATAAGAATGAATGGTTTTTTGATGGTCGGAAAATGCGTTCTTTTAAGTGGAGTTTGGACTTTTCTCCTGAAAAAGAGTCCTCTATTGTTCCTGTTTGGGTTTCGTTTCTGAATTTACGTGCTCACTTGTTTGAAAAATCTGTGTTAATGAGGCTTGCTAGAACACTTGGAACTCCTATTCAAATGGATGAGTCGACTTCTAGGGGGACGCAACCGTCCTAAGCTATGATACAGATTGAGTTTGATTGTTTGAAAACTCCTCCATCTATGATTTTTGTAAGTTATGAGAATGAGGATGGTGTGAGTGTTGGGGGATATTGGCAGGAGGTTATGTTTGAGGCGATGCCTTCTTATTGCACTCGGTGTAAGCATCTGGGGCATGAGGAGGAATTTTGTTTGGTTACCACGTCGGAAAAAGAACGTAGAGCGGCTTTCGAGAAAAGAAGAAGGGAAATGTTTAATAGAAGACCACCTAGTGGGGGACCGGGGTCTAGGGGTAATGATCCAAAGCCACCTCTACCCCCTCCTCTATCGGGCCAGAGCAAGGGTAAGGCAGTTGACAGGGATGGGTTCACTGATGTTCATGGCAAGAGAAATAAAATGGACAACAAGCAATATGCAGCTAAGACTCCTCAAAATGATACAGGTAACATGTAACGCCCCGAACCCAACCCCACGCTAAAGTCAGGCTCGGACCCGTCACTCGGACAGAGTCTCCTTTGTACCAAGGACAAAACTGTTACCTATAAGCATTCATTCAAGACATCTGAACTAAAAGCAACAACTTATCAACAATAACTCCAAAGCCAAAACACAATCACAAGGCCATCCGAGCCTTGGAGCAACAATATTCTACTAAAGCACACAAGCATGCGAGATAAGTTGGTTTTAGTCATAAGTAAATAAATACAATAAAATTCTAAGTTCCATATGAAGATCAACAAACACTCCAAGCATGCAAGGGAAATTAAAGTCTAGAATTCATTATTACAATCCAACAACTTTCTTTAACATCCTAGTACACATCTACTAGACATATATATACAAGACTCTAAAGTCTCAAAATACATTAATAACAAGAACTCCACGCAAGAAGCACATAAAATCCACCTCAGCACACAAGATCACGGATTCTGATCTACTTGAACTTCTTCTTCTTCTCCTACTTCTAACAGCTGGGGATTCACCTCAGCTTCTCCTGAAACATTTCAAATGAGGAGTGAGCAACAAAGTTGCCCAGTGATGGAGGTGATGCAGCATGCCAACGTGCAATATGATATGCAATACAAGTAAACATATACAAGCCACGTAAACTAACAAGACAATAAGCCAAACTATTAATCACTTTAAAAAGGATACGGTTCCTTTTCCAAGTCTTCATCCACGAGCCACGAACCACGAGCATCACGAACATGCCGACAAACCCCAAACACCACAATTGGGATACTCCGGATGTATCCCGATCCTACGACCCTTTCTCCCGAGGTAGGTCCATGCCCAGCAGGTGAACCACGCCTCTGGGGTAGTGGAGTATGCCTCAGCGAGAAAGGGAATAGGCACCATGGTAGTCGAGAGAGCACGGCAAGCCCGACGCCGCCCGTATTTCTTGACGCTACCATGTCCGATATAGGTTGCACAACCCAAAACCAGTCACAAACAATCAATATAACACATAACGCGTAAGAGGGACGACAAAGTAGGCCGCCCTCTCATATATGCACGATAAAAGTTCATATAAGCACGATATTAGCTTTAAGATACCAAAAGTAGCAATCAACACAACTAATTTCTATAATCTACTCAAATAACTTAAATACATCCTAAATATTCAATGCAAGGCATTACTAACACACAACAAGTTCCAAATGCAACTAAAATGGCTAAACACTACATTTCCCCTTTCTTTAACCGAGCTTTCTTTCTCCTAAGCATGGTTCGAGATTCCCAATCATACCCTAGTCTTTCTACTTTCCTAATTAAGCTCAAAGGTACCTTTTAAGGTCACTAAAACTCATTTTTGAAGCAAAAGTTCGGGAAGGCCCCGAACGGGTCTGAACTACAAGTACACTAACCAAATCCCATTTTCGCGAAACGAAAGCACCAAAGGTGCTTCCTTAGCTCAAAGACACCCAAATCAATGCCCAAACTTACCCGGATTGCTTAACGTATAAAACCCCCTTTTTAAAGTAAGCTAATTATGCAATTAAGTTCAAATTCGAGTGATTCAACTTAACATGGCTTTTCAATTAACTTCCCTAGGGTCTAGAGCACCTAATTGATGCATCAATTCAAGCCAATTAGCAAATTTCCTCAAAACCCTAATTCTAGGCACTATTCATCACCTCTTTGATCAATCTCAACATTCAACCATTAACTATGTTATCAAACCTCAAAAGTTTACTCTATAGGCATCAAATAACTCATAGAAAGCATTCATAACAAGTTTTATAGCTAATATCAACAAATCAATAAAATTCAATATATGCACATAAACTTCAAAAACAAATAAATGCATCTCTCTCACAATTTTGAAGATGGAGAAGCTTGTTGAAGACTCTAGGTTGCTCAACACCCCTCCCAAGATGAATCTAGAAGCTCAAAATGCAAGATTGTTGAAGCAAGAATCTCTTTTTTTCCTCCTTGAAGTGGACGGCCAACACAAGGGACATGGAGGTCATTTTTTTGGTTTGTTTTGATGACAAGAATAAGCCTTTGTTTTTAATTTAATGAGGTGGCTATTATTATATGTCGGGCATGGCTAAAATAAATAAGCTAATTAGTCTCTAATCTTGATCAACTAATGGTTAATTGCAATTACAAATGCTTTTTAATTTACAACTAGCACTATTCTAACGTAACACTATTCAATGGTCACGAAAAACATTTTTCAAACGCACACTCCTAAGCTCGAAAGTTCAAAACGAAAATTTCTTGGTTCCTTTTAAATGTCAAGTGACCTAGGAAAAATTTAAAATCAAGCTTTCGAAACAGTCAAAAATATTATGAATAGTAACCCACAATAAAAACAAATAAACAAGAAAAATGATGCACGTAGAAATGCGCACATAGGTATGCAAGGATTATAAATAAATTTTATAGTGAAATTCTCGGGTGTCACACCCTCTCTCCCTTAAACTAATTGCGTCCTCGCAATTCTTACATGATTCGGCAAAGAGTTCTGGATACTTCTCTCTGATCTGATCTTCTCGCTCCCAAGTGGCATCTTCAACTCCATGATGATCCCAGAGAACTTTTACCATAGGAATATTTTTAGTCCTAAGTTCCTGAATCTTTCGGTCAACCACTCGAAGAGGTTTCTCAACATAAGCTAAAGACTCATCAATCTCCAACGGCTCCGGCTCAATGATATGCGACGGATCAGGATTATACTTTCTCAGCAGTGACACATGAAAAACATCATGAATCTGACCCAAACTCGGAGGTAAGGCCAATCTGTAAGCTAAATCCCCAACTTTCTCAGTGATCTCAAATGGTCCCACGTATCTAGGACTAAGTTTACCTCCTTTGCCGTGCCGAATCAAACCTTTTCGTGGAGAGACTTTCAAGAAAACATGATCACCTTTGGAAAATACTAAGTCCCGTCGACGTCTATCAGCATAATTCTTCTGTCGACTCTAAGCTGTAAGCATCCTTTTCTTTATAAGTCTCACATTATCCACCATTTTAATCATCTCCGGAAGAATAGAGGGATCAATTGTTTTCATCTCACCTACCTCATCCCAATACAACGGAGACCGACATTTTCGCCCATAAAGTGCCTCGTAGGGTGCCATGCCAATAGTGGCCTGATAACTGTTATTGTAAGCAAACTCTGCTAAAGGCAGATATTTCTCCCAATTCTTGCCAAAATCCAGAACACAGGCTCTCAACATATCTTCCAGTATCCTGATAGTCCTCTCTGACTGGCCATCTGTTTGCGGGTGATATGCAGTACTAAAACTCAAATTAGTCCCCATAGCCTTTTGTAGTTTCTGCCAGAATTGTGATGTAAACCTGGGATCCCTATCTGACACTATCTGAGATGGAACTCCATGCAGTCTCACAATATTTTCAACATAAAGCTCGGCCAATTTATCGAGAGAATCTGTTTTCTTTGTAGCAATAAAATGCGAACTCTTCGTCAACCTGTCTACTACAACCCACACAGAATCATTACCTCATGGTGATCTCGGTAAATCCGACACAAGATCCATAGTAACCTGATCCCATTTCCAAACCGGAATCTCCAACGGCTGCAACAATCCTGCTGGCCTCTGATGTTCCGCCTTAACTTTCTGGCACGTCAAACATTTAGCTACAAATTCAGCTATCTCTCTCTTCATGTTGTTCCACCAGAAATTCTGTTTCAAATCTCTATACATTTTTGTGCTTCCATGATGAATTGTATATTTAGAAGCATGAGCCTCAGCAAGAATTTCATCTTTCACAGTCGAATTACTGGGAATGCAAATTCTATTCCTGTACCTGAGAAGTCCATCATCATGCATCTTAAAGTCGGACTCTCCCCCTTTTGACTTCTCTAAATGCTTCAATAGCTGAGAATCTGATTGTTGCGCTTCTCTGATTCTAGATAGCAA
This sequence comes from Ehretia macrophylla, assembly GCA_037974665.1. Classification (NCBI taxonomy): domain Eukaryota; kingdom Viridiplantae; phylum Streptophyta; class Magnoliopsida; order Boraginales; family Ehretiaceae; genus Ehretia; species Ehretia macrophylla. The sequence continues at coordinate 68,359 of CM075774.1, forward strand.
TAAAGATTGGATTTGCAGACTAGCAAATTGAATACCTGATCTAGAAGCCTCTGGTTTCCACAAACAAAGCTCTTCTACAATCTCCCAATCCTTGATTATCAAACAGGCCACAGAAGCTTTTCGGCTCAATGCATCTGCAACAGTATTAGCTTTTCCCGGCAAATAGCTAATGGTACAGTTATAATCATTCAACAGTTCTAGCCAACGCCTTTGCCTCATATTCAAATCTTTTTGAGAAAACAAATACTTCAAACTTTTATGGTCAGTAAATATTTCAAATTTGTTACCCCACAAATAATGCCGCCATTTCTTCAAAGCAAAGACAACAACTGCAAGCTCCAAATCATGTGTAAGATAATTGAGTTCATATGGTTTCAATTTCCTAGAGGCATATGCTATGACTTTACCATTTTGCATCAAAACACAACCTAAGCCTTCTTTCGAAGCGTCACTGTAAATCACCAAGTTTTCAGTCCCCTCAGGCAAGGCAAGGATATGTGCAGTGGTAAGTCTCTTTTTCAACTCCTGGAAACTGGCTTCACATTTATCATCCTAATTAAACACAGTTTTCTTCTGAGTTAAAGTAGTCAAAGGTCCTGTAATCTTTGAAAAATCTTTAACAAATCACCTATAATAGCCCGCTAGTCCCAAGAAACTACAGACTTCCGTGACAGTTTCAGGTCTTTTCCATGACATAACCACTTCAATTTTAGCAGGATCAACAGATATTCCCTCCTGGGAAATGATATGACCTAAAAAGGCAACCTGTTTCAACCAGAATTCGCATTTGCTAAATTTGGCAAACAACTTGTGTTCTTGCAGGATTTTAAGTACAATTCTCAAATGCTCTTCATGCTCTGACTCAAACTTAGAGTATACTAATATGTCATCAATAAAAATCACCACAAACTGATCAAGATAGGGTCGAAATAGTCTCTGCATCAAATCCATAAAAGCGGCTGGAGCATTTGTCAACCCGAATGGTAACACAACAAACTCATAATGGTCGTACCTGGTTCTAAATGCAGTCTTAGGTGCATCCTCTTTCCTGATCCTCAATTGATAATAACCCTACCTCAAATCAAATTTCGAAAACACAACAGCACCCTGTAGCTGATCAAACAACTCCTCAATTAAAGGCAAAGGATATTTATTTTTCACCGTTACCTGATTCATACCTCGATAATCAATACACAAACGCAGAGTACCGTCTTTCTTTTTCACAAATAATACGGGAGCACCCCACGGTGACGAACTAGGCTGAATAAAACATTTCTCAAGTAAACCCTGTAGCTGAATTTTCAATTCTTGTAACTCAGGGGGAGACATTCTATACGGGGTTTTCGAGATAGGACTAGTTCTTGGCAACAGGTCAATCACAAACTCAATCTCCCTATCAGGTGGTAACCCAGGCAACTCCTCAGGGAAAACCCCCGGAAACTCTTTTATAACAGGTACTTCATTCAATTTCAATTTATCTCCAGGCTGATTAATTAAATAAGCTAAGTATGCATCATAACCTTTACTCAGCATTTTAGTAGCTTTAATGGAAGATATAATACGAGTCCCAGTAGACTTTCAACTCCCAGTTACTTTAATAACAGGTTGGTTAGGTACTTCTAAAGTTAAAACTTTCCTCCTACAGTCCAAACATGCATAATATCGCCCCCAACCAATCCATCCCTAAGATAACCTCAAAGTCTCGAAATGGCATGATAATCAAATCAATAGGATACATGCAACCCTCAATGCAAATATTACAATCCTTACATACAGACTCCGTAACAAATTTAGTACCCATAGGATTACCTACTTCAATCACATACGGCAGTTTATCAACTTTTAATGTAGCAGACTGTGCACATGCAGGTGTAATGAATGAATGTGTAGCCCCGGTGTCTATCAAAACTACTACCGGCTGACTATTAATAAGAAAAGTACCATCCACCACCATTGTCGTCTCTGGAAGCTCCTCCTGATCGAGTGCAAATACTCGTGCCTGACCTCGCGATACGGTAGCTGCTCCTAAAGCTCTAGTCTGGGCACCTTGTCCTGAAGTCTGACCCTGACCAAATTTAAACTTGGGACAATCTCTAACTCTGTGCTGATCACTGCCACAACCTATGCAACGACCTAGTTTCCTCCAACACTCAGCCTCTGTGTGACCCTTACGGTTGCAATGAGTACACTGGAGATTCTTCCTAGCAGCAGTTTCTCTTGTAGGGACCCTATAAGTAGATGTGGCAGAACTACCCTGCTGAGATCTAGCAGTCACTGGTCGGGTCTGTGACTGTCCCTGTGGCTGGCTCTGAGCTGGTCTCGACTGTGACTGTACCTGAACTAGTCCTGGATAGCTCTGAGTCTGTCTAGGCTGCTGAGTCTGAACGGGCTGCTGATACTGCCTCTGATAACCCTGACTCTAAGACTGAAACTGACGTTTGCTTGACTGACTAGACTGAGCTAACACATCTGCCTTACGTTTCTCATATCTCGATGCAGCCCAAACTACTGCAGCATAGTTCGGATAATCTTGCGAAGACAAGTTAAGCATGATGTCACTCCTCAACCCTGTAATAAATCTCTGGATTTTCACATCCTCCGGCTGAACTAAAGCTGGCACATATCGAGATAGTCTCGTAAAGGTAGCCTCATACTGGTCTACAGTCATGTTCCCCTGTTTCAAAGCTATAAACTCATCCTGATGCCTCTCACGGGCTACAACCGATACATATTTATCTCAAAACTCACGAACAAAATCAGCCCATACATGCTGAACCCTCTCAGCATCCCATTTTTCTCTAATAGTGCGCCACCAAGCCTCGGCATCACCCTCCATTAAAAATGCAGCATAGGTGATCTTTCTTTCATCGTCACACTCAAGTATCGCAGCAACTTTCTCGAACTTGGTCAACCACAACTCTGCTTTCATATCATCAGGCTCACCATAAAAACTATATGCTCCGTGATGCAGGAATTTATCAAATAAGTTACCTCCTGCAGTACCACTGCCCTCTGCTCTGGCAGTCTGATTACCTCTGCCGGCACCTGCTGTACCCTGCTGAACCACAAATTGTGCTATAGTATTCATCGCAGTAGCCATAGTAGCTAAAATCTGGGCATTGCTCAGCTCCTGACCCTGCGGTACATTCCCGGCTGCCCCAGCATCTTGTCCCGGTACATTCTGTCTGGGAGCCTCCTCCGGCTCTCTCCGTGGTCTACCCCGTCTCCTCATCACAATGCTAGAAAAACATCATATTATAATAGGCAAATAAACTATGCAAAGATAATTTACGCATTGTTTTCAAACATTTTACTCACATAAGGACACATAAAACACTTAACAACATTTAACACTAACTTTTCATATTCTTATCATGTCAAGCTTTATCATTCCTTTTTCATGCTAGCATGTCTTTATCTAAGTAATTAAACAATTAACAATCATATATTCACATAATTCACTTTCACATATAGACCTCTACCCACATGCCAAGGAATTTAACCCGGCTTCAAGCATTCTAGTAGCTCTGATACCACTAAAGTGTAACGCCCTGAACCCAACCCCACGCTAAAGTCAGGCTCGGATTCGTCACTCGGACAGAGTCTCCTCTGTACCAAGGACAAAACTGCTATCTGTAAGCATTCATTCAAGACATCTGAACTAAAAGCAACAACTTATCAACAATAGCTCCAAAGCCAAAACACAATCACAAGGCCATCCGAGCCTTGGAGCAACAATATTCTACTAAAGCACACAAGCATGCGAGATAAGTTGGTTTTAGTCATAAGTAAATAAATACAATAAAATTCTAAGTTCCATATGAAGGTTAACAAACACTCCAAGCATGCAAGGAAAATTAAAGTCTAGAATTCATTATTACAATCCAACAACTTTCTTTAACATCCTAGTACACACCTACTAGACATATATATACAAGACTCTAAAGTCTCAAAATACATTAATAACAAGAACTCCACGCAAGAAGCACATAAAATCCATCTCAGCACACAACGTCACGGATTCTGATCTACTTGAACTTCTTCTTCTTCTCCTACTTCTAACAGCTGGGGATTCACCTCAGCTTCTCCTGAAACATTTCAAATGAGGAGTGAGCAACAAAGTTGCCTAGTGAGGGAGGTGATGCAGCATGCCAACGTGCAATATGATATGCAACACAAGTAAATATATACAAGCCACATAAGCTAACAAGACAATAAGCCAAACTATTAATCACTTTAAAAAGGATACGGTTCCACTTCTAAGCCTTCATCCACGAGCCACGAACCACGAGCATCACGAACATGCCGACAAACCCCAAACACCACAATTGGGATACTCCGGATGTATCCCGATCCTACGACCCTTTCTCCCGAGGTAGGTCCATGCCCAGCAGGTGAACCACGCCTCTGGGGTAGTGGAGTATGCCTCAGCGAGAAAGGGAATAGGCACCATGGTAGTCGAGGGAGCACGGCAAGCCCGACGCCGCCCGTGTTTCTCGACGCTACCATGTCCGATATAGGATGCGCAACCCAAAACCAGTCACGTACAATCAAAATCACACACAACGCGTAAGAAGGACGAGAAAGTAGGCGGCGCTCACATATATGCACGATAAAAGTTCATATAAGCACAATATTAGCTTTAAGATACCAAAAGTAGCAATCAACACAATTAATTCCAATAATCTACTCAAATAACTTAAATACATCCTAAATATTCAATGCAAGGCATTACTAACACACAACAAGTTCCAAATGCAACTAAAATGGCTAAACACTACATTTCCCCTTTCTTTAACCGAGCTTTCTTTCTCCTAAGCATGGTTCGAGATTCCCAATCATACCCTAGTCTTTCTACTTTCCTAATTAAGCTCAAAGGTACCTTTTAAGGTCACTAAAACTCATTTTTGAAGCAAAAGTTCGGGAAGGCCCCGAACGGGTTTGAACTACAAGTACACTAACCAAATCCCATTTTCGCGAAATGAATGCACCAAAGGTGCTTCCTTAGCTCAAGGACACCCAAATCAATGCCCAAACTTACCCGGATTGCTTAATGTATAAAACTCCCTTTTTAAAGTAAGCTAATTATGCAATTAAGTTCAAATTCGAGTGATTCAACCTAACATGGCTTTTCAATTAACTTCCCTAGGGTCTAGAGCACCTAATTGATGCATCAATTCAAGCCAATTAGCAAATTTCCTCAAAACCCTAATTCTAGGCACTATTCATCACCTCTTTGATCAATCTCAACATTCAACCATTAACTATGTTATCAAACCTCAAAAGTTTACTCTATAGGCATCAAATAACTCATAGAAAGCATTCATAACAAGTTTTATAGCTAATATCAACAAATCAATAAAATTCAATATATGCACATAAACTTTAAAAACAAATAAATGCATCTCCCTCACAATTTTGAAGATGAAGAAGCTTGTTGAAGACTCTAGGTTGCTCAAAACCCCTCCCGAGATGAATCTAGAAGCTCAAAATGCAAGATTGTTGAAGCAAGAATCTCTTTTTTCCTCCTTGAAGTGGACGGCCAACACAAGGGACATGGAGGTCATTTTTTTGTTTGTTTTGATGACAAGAATAAGCCTTTGTTTTTAATTTAATGAGTTGGCTATTATTATATGTGGTGCATGACTAAATAATATAAGCTAATTAGTCTATAATCTTGATCAACTAATGGTTAATTGCAATTACAAATGCTTTTTAATTTACAACTAGCACTATTCTAACGTAACACTATTCAATGGTCACGAAAAACATTTTTCAAACGCACACTCCTAAGCTCGAAAGTTCAAAACGAAAATTTCTTGGTTCCTTTTAAATGTCGAGTGACCTAGGAAAAATTTAAAATCAAGCTTTCGAAACAGTCAAAAATATTATAAATAGTAACCCACAATAAAAACAATAAAACAAGAAAAATGATGCACGTAGAAATGCGCACATAGGTATGCAAGGATTATAAATAAATTTTATAGTGAAATTCTCGGGTGTCACATAACACAGTTCCAATTTCAAACTCTTTTAATAGATTGAACTTTGAGAACGAAGAGAGCTCTTTGTGTGAGGTTGATAAAAATCATGAGAAAAAAATAGAAGAGTTTGAGAGAAAGCAAGAAAAAGCGAGAGATGAGTTTGTGAAAAATATTGAGAGTGAAAAAAAGAAACTGAGAGAGGAGCGAGGAAAAGAAAGAGAGGAGCTTGAAAAAGAAGAAGAGTGTCAAAAAAAGGAAGATAGAGAGACAATGTGTAAGGTGCAAAATAGAGTAGGTGAGATATTGCGTGCATCTCGAGAGGGAGAGGAAAAAATGAGTGTTGAAGGAAAAAATGAGAGATGAGAGAAAAATGGAGAGGTGAGGAGAATTACTTTTGGTGAGAAACTGAGTAATGAAGATTGTTTCGATTTGAGCTCAGATTCTACCAAGAGTGCCTCTAGTGATGATTCTTCGCATGTGTACTCTGTTGGGGATTCTTCTCAACAGTCCCATGGGTTGGGGGGTAGATTAGAGGGGGTTTCCGAAGGACAGAGTAATAGTGTTAGTCGTGAGGTGAGGGAGGAGGATGGTGATGAGAGTAGTAGCGAGGAGGGTGGTGTTAGTGAGGATGATAGTGAGGGTGAAGAAGAGGAAGGGGAGGGTTGTGAAGGTAAGGGTCGTGAGCTTGTCATTCGGGTTGAGGAGCAGGTCCATGATGGTGAGGATGAAAAATTGGTGGGTGAGGGAATGAGGGAGATGACACAATTAAGGACATGATGTTTGGAGTTGATGGGGTGGAAGATAGTACTGGAGCTAGGATAGAGAGGGAGCTACATGGGGGAGACGAAGTGTTGCCAGTTAGGGTTGGCGACCTGGCTTTGTGTGTTACTAACATGGATCCGATTTTGTCGAGCTCTAATTCAGGTGCCAGTTGCTTCCCTTTGTAAGGGCAATCTATTGGTTTGGGGGACACAATAGAGGTGCACCCTCGGGTGATTTCCAGGAGCAGTTCGACGGATAAGTTGTAGGTTGCTGAGAAGAGCAAAAAGTCAACAAAAAAGGCAACAGCAGTTGGGTTCTCCGCACATCACAAGAAGTAAGTCCTATGTGGAAAAAGGTAACACAGGCGACTCCCCCATTTTTTCTGATGTTTAGTGGACTTTTATGGAATATTAGGGGAGTGGCGCAAACTGTGGGTTTGCGTAGGTTGAAGAAGTTGATTAAAATGCACAGGTTAAAGTTTGTTGCGATCTCAGAACCTATGGTTTCTGCGGATCAAATTTCTTTTTATTCGCGGAATTTGGGGTTTGCTTCCAGGTTTGTTCAAATAAAGTGTGGTTTTTCTGGGATGAAGACTTACAGGTTGACATTCTAAGGGACCATGCTCAGGCTCTTACGGTGTGTATTTCTGTTCTTTGGCTCAAGGAGCCCATGTTTGCTACTTTTGTTTATGCTAAAAACTTGTTGACTGAGAGGAGGGAGCTTTGGGAGGAAATGGCTTTGATATCTAGGGTTGTTGAGGGTCCGTGGATGGTTGGTGGTGATCTTAACGCCATCTTGGCAGCGTCTGAAAGGTGGAATGGTGCGACGCCGAATGCTCTTTCAATGGAGGAATTCGGCAATTGTCTGCTGGATTGTGGTTTAATTGATGTAGGATATGAAGGCAATGAGTTCACTTGGACTAATAGTACTTTGTTTCAGCGGTTGGATCGTGTTTGCATCAACTATGTTTGGCCGGATACATTTGCTGTCACCAGAATTAAACACCTGGCTAGAGAAGGATCTGATCATTGTCCTCTTTTTATGTCTCTTTCTCTTTCAGTTGATAGAGGGCCTTCCTCGTTACATTTTTTAAATGCTTGGACTAATCATCATAATTTTCTTGATTTTGTGCAGGCTAGCTGGAATTCTCCATTGCAGGCTCAAGGTATTGACAGGTTTTGGTTTAAGCAACAGCGTTTAAAGAGTGCTCTCAAGTGGTGGAACCGAAACGTTTTTGGAGATGTGTTTCAGAATATTAGAGAGGCAGAGCAGAGAGTGGAGCAACTTGAGGTTCAGTGTCAGACATCATCTGTGCCGGGGGATCGGATGGCATTGAATGAAGCTCGAGCCAAGTTGGTCAGATTATTAGCTATTAAGGAGCAGTTCTGGCAACAGAAAGCGGGTTGCAGGTAGTTGGTCGAAGGTAAGAGGAATACTCAATTCTTTCAGCTTTTGTTGAAGACGAAGCACATGAGAAGCACAGTTTGGGAGATAAAGGTGTCGAGGGACCAGGAAGTTGTTACCCTTTAGGATCAGACGGAGATAAAGAACTCGGCAGTTGAGTACATTGCAGAGCTTCTCCAAGGTGAACAGTGTGAGGTAGAGGGAGGTGATTGGACTTTGATCCCCTCTATCCATTCGGGTGCAGAGAACGATGCTTTGCTTGTAGTGCCGACTTTAGAGGAGTTACGGGATATAGTGTTCAGTATTGACCCATATTCTGTGGTAGGGCCGGATGGTTTCTCGTTGAAGTTTTTTCAGGTATGTTGGGATGTTATTAAGGAGGATCTCAGGGGAGCTGTGTGCGCCTTTTTGGAAGGAGCAGAGCTCCCTAGGGGAGTCACATCTACGACTTTGGTTTTGATTCTGAAGAAAGATAGTCCAGGTATGTGGAACGATTTTAGGCCAATCAGTCTTTGCACTACTTTTAATAAAATTATTACAAAGATGTTGGCTACGAGGTTGTGTGTTCTGTTGCCTAAGCTTATTTCTGAGAATCAGAGTGGATTTATTGAGGGCAGATTAATTGGGGATAATATTCTTTTGGCTCAAGAATTACTTCATTCTTTGAATTCTGCTGTTCGTGGGTCAAATATTCTGCTTAAACTGGATATGATGAAAGCGTATGACAGGATGGATTGGGGTTTTATTTGCAAAGTGTTGGAATGTTTTGGATTTAGTGACCGTTGGGTTTCTATTATTCAAAAATGTGTCTCCAATTGCTGGTTTTCTGTTTTACTTAATGGTTGCTCCACAGGTTAGTTTCAATCGAAAAGGGGTCTCCGGCAGGGGGATCCCATTTCGCCTCTGCTCTTTATTCTGGCTGCTGAGTATTTGTCTAGAGGTCTGAATAGAATGTTTGTGCAGTTTCCTTCCATGCAATATTTTGCTAGGAGTTCTTTTTTGGTGTCCCACCTTGCCTTTGCAGATGATGTTGTTATTTTTGCAAATGGTTGTAAATCTTCTTTGAACAGGATTATGGGTTTTTTGGCAGAGTATGAGTCTCTTTCAGCTCAAAAGGTGAATAAGGCAAAGAGTGGTTTCATCCTTCCGGAATCCGCATCGCGGGCCAGGGTGAGAATTGTGGAAAGAACTACAGGATTTACTAGGCAGAGTCTGCCGACTAGGTACCTGGGTGTTCCGTTGTATAAGGGGCCGAAGAAGGTGATCTTGTTTGATGATTTGATAAGAAAAATTTCCTCCAGAATTACAGGTTGGCAGTCTAGAGTCCTCTCGCCAGGTGCGAGAATTGTGTTGCTTCGGAGTATGCTTTCTTCTATGCCTCTCTATCTCATGCAGGTGCAACGGGCTCTGGTGGGGATCATTGAGCGTATTGAGAGACTGTTTAACAGGTTCATCTGGGGAGATATTGGGGATCACAGGAGGATTCATTGGGCTCCGTGGGGGTCTCTTTGTTTCCCGGAGAGTGAAGGAGGACTTGGGGTTCGAGATTTGCATGATCTTGCGGATGCTCAGGATATTAAGTTGTGGTGGAGATTTAGGACCTCTGATAGTTTGTGGGCACAGTTTATGCGGGAAAAGTATTGTCAGGGAAGGCACCCTTTCTCTGTTAGTGTTCGTCCGTATGATTCCAGTATTTGGAGGAGGATCAGGGAGGCGGGGGATCGGGGAGAGAAGTTTTTGCGTTGGAAGATTGGATCTGGTAAAGTGTTCTTTTGGCATGATGTGTGGTGGGGAGACCGCCCATTGGCTTCCTTCAAGTCTGATGGTTTTCTTTCTTTTGCGAAAGTGGAAGATTTTGTGATCAATGGTAAGTAGGACTTGGTGAAGTTAGAGGCGGTTCTCCCCTATTTTGTGGTGACGGAGTTAGTTAAAGTTCTTTTGAGGTTGTATGCCCAGGATGAACCGTATTGGGACCTGACGTCGCATGGAGACTTCACGATGTATAGTGCCTGGAATCTTGTGAGGAAGAAGGCCCAGAGTCGACGATCGTTCCGTGAAATCTGGTATTATTCTATTCCTCTTAAAATGTCTTTTTCATGATGAGGTTGTTGCATGATTGGTTGCCTGTGGATGAGCATTTGCAGCGTAAGGGGTTACTTTTTGCTTCTAGGTGTCAGTGTTACAATCAGGTGGAGTCTCTGTCTCATGTCTTCATGAATGGGAGAAAGATTTCAGCTATCTGGCTGCACTTTGCACAGATTTTTGGGGTTAGATTACCTGATTCGGATAATGTGTTTGTGTGGTTGAGTGCATGGTTCTATTCTGGTGATAATGTGTGCAGAGGGCATGTGCGTATTTTGCTCCCTATTTTTATCTTGTGGTTTGCTTGGACTGAGAGAAATAATTCAAAGCACAGGAATATGGGCTTTTTCTCTGATAGGATTATCTGGCGTGTTAGGAATTTGTTGTGGCAACTTTCTCTTGCAGGTTTGATTAAGTCATGGCACTGGAAGGGGGATTCTATCTTGGCTCATCTCTTTCAGTGTCAGGTTCAGAGGATGCAGAGTCCCTTACCTAGGATGGTGGTCTGGCTGCGACCCCAGGAGGGTAAGTTTAAGCTTAATGTGGACGGTAGTAGTGAAGGGAATCGAGCAGGTGGAGGAGGAATTATTTGGGACTCTCACGGTAATATGCTTGTGGCCTTCTTTGAAATGTATGGGGATATTCCTGCGATCCAGGCTGAGTTGTTTGCGCTCCTTCGCGGTCTTTCTATCTGTATGCAGTATGGTTTGGAGGATGTTTGGGTTGAGATGGATGCCCAAGTGGTTGTGAATTTGATTAAAGGGCAGGGGCGTGGGTCCTGGGTTTTGGCGTATGATCTTGAGAGGGCTCGGTTCTTGCTTGGTGCACTTCATGCTACGTTGAGTCATATTTTCAGGGAAGGAAACCAGGCAGGAGATTATCTGTAACGCCCCGATCCCTCACGAGACCGGGACTCCTATTTATCATGCTATTCTCACCCCATTCCAGACCTCGGGCACAAAATTTTAGGGGAAAACGGACGGAGTCTCCCCTGTTTATAGGACTAAACTGGTACCTGCACAAAGACATCTATGATGCTAGATCCATAAACAGCAACTCTTATAACCAATCCTCCAAGATTTTTATGGGTCACCCGCGATCACAAGGCCATCCGAGCCTTGGAACAACAATTACATATAACACACAAGCAAGCAAAGCATTTCTAATTTTAACTATAGGTAGTTAGATACAACAATAGCTAAGTTCTACTTCCAAGTTTGTTAATCACACAAGCATGCAAAAGAATAAGTTTACTATGGATTATTACATGTCATTCTACTTTATATCCAACATACAAGATTACAAATTATTACATTCACCATTTATACTCAAGACCCCAAGGTCACAAAAAGGCAATCAACAACAACTCCACGCAAGCTTTTCATTTTAGACAACCTTATCACACAAGAAGTCATCGAAATTGCTTGACTAGCACTCCTTCCTCTTCTTCTATTAGCTGAGGATTCACCTCAACTTCACCTGAAACATATTAAATGAGGAATGAGCAACAATGTTGCCCAGCGAGGGAGATGATGCAACATGCCAACGTGCAACATGATATGCAATACAAGAAAACATATATAAGCCACGTAAACCAACAAGAAAATAAGCCAAGCAATTAATCACTTTAAAAAGGATACGGTTCCACTTCCAAGTCTTCGATCATGAGCCACGAACCACGATCATCACGAACATGCCGGCAAACTCCAAACACCAACAATTGGGATACTCCGGATGTATCCCGATCCTACGACCCTTTCTCCCGAGGTAGGTCCATGCCCAGCAGGTGAACCACGCCTCTGGGGTAGTGGAGTATGCCTCAGCGAGAAAGAGAATAGGCACCATGGTAGTCGAGGGAGCACGGCAAGCCCGATGCCGCCCGTGTTTCTCGACACTACCATGTCCGAAAAGGTTGTGCAACCCGATATTCGATCACAATAATTCAAGCAATGACAATATAATTCAAGAATCACATAAATGAGGGACAACAAAGTAGGTTGTCCTCGCACGTAGATTACAATAAATAAGTCATATAACAATATAAATAAAAGTCAAGTGTATATTTAGTCTATTCATATCAAAGTACACGTAATTATAAGCAATCATATTAAACTATACAATTTATGAGCAGTAAAACAAATTAAGATGCACAAAAGAATGTAACTCCCTCACCTTTTTAAAAACAAGCCTGCGAGAATTTAGCCAATCTCTCCAATACTCTCTGAAAGCACCAATCTCTTTAATAACCACTCAAAACCACTACCTAACACAACAATACTATTCAACTTAAAGACAACTCATTCACATTAAAATAGTTAATTTGTGTGCAATAGTCACATTTTATATAATCATCAAACTATAGCTCGATTAGTATGATCTAAGAGCACTAAACATGCATATTTCATGCTAAGGCTAAATGATGTGCTTACTTTAATCAAAAGTTAATTAACAAGCTTGAAGGCAACATTAACTATGCACTAGACTACTTTGAACTCCTAAACACGTTATTAGGACACTCCAAACCTCTTTGAATCCACTCAAATGTGCAACCCCTAGTTATTCATATAAGTATAACACTTTCATTATCCATTGCAATTCTATTATCATGATTAACTCTAATATACATATAGCCTAAATATACAACTTAACTCATAAGATAGCATGAATCACACAGCCTTCAAGTTAAACACTTAATACACGCTATTACGCTTAAATACTAAGCATTATTCAATTACTAAACATGTTAAAAGAACTCTAATATGCATTATCCAAAGTGAAATCATGTACAAGATTATCTATTTTTTCTAAGATCATTAAACATACACTAACTACTTTAGATTACAAGACATGTTAAAATGACACTCTTATTAACACTAAAACACCATAAGCAATAAATTCACATTCTTTAATCAAGTTACTATTTATTTTCTTCTACAATTCACTTGTACACAAACTCATTTTTCACATGTAATTAAGCTAGAAAGTTCACTCTACCGCCTCATTAGTTAGCATAGAAGGCATTAGAAACATCAAAATATCATTAAGTTAAGATTATAAGCTATAAATTTCAATTACTTTACTACAACAATCAATAATCATCTAACTAGATGAGCTAACTTTATAGTTTACTTGATTAACAATCAAATGTAGCAACTATAGCAATTCAAATAACTAATTATGCAATAAGACTAACTATTTGACAAGAAGTCCAACATATCTCTTTCTAAATGCTCACAAAACAAGCTCTAAACTTCACACAAGATAATGGACGTCAAACCTAACTATACAACATCTCTAATGACACTTTATGGCACTAGTTAAGCCCTTGAAATCTCACTTTAAAGTACAATTACCCCAAAAGTCCGAATTTACCTCTTTATGCATTACACTACAAGTACTCTAATCGGAGCTCAACTAAGCGAAGCGAATACATTTCTAGCACCTCTTCACTTACTAGACACTAGCCCTAATGCCCGAACGCACCCGAATTTACTTTCAACCTAAAACCCCTTTGTCAATCTTTGCTATTAAGCTCCAAACCGAAAGGCAAGGTTCAAGATTTCCAAACGAGTTATCCTATCCTTCAAACCACACCTTATGGCACCCCAAGGACCATCGAGTTCACCCGTTAAACCTCGTTTACCATTAAATCCCCAATTTTCTCTTTGTGCGTTTATACTACAAGTACCAATTCCGGAACCCAAACAAGCAAAACGAATGCACTTATAAGGCTTCAATACTTAATAAAGACTAGCCATAACCTCAAAATGTGCCCGGATTCAAGTTAACCCCGAAATCCCCAATTAAAGTAGCCTATTTTGATCAAAATTCTCAATTTTTTCACATGGCAAGTATAACGAATATTTTTCACATGCTCAAGGACCTAATTACCAACTACTAGGAGCATTGAATCAAATTAAATTGCTCAAATTTTTGGAACCCTAGAAATTATACTATTCATCATCTTCCTCAAGTAACACTTTACTAAAAACTCAACACCAAGCTATAATATTGCATATGGATGTTCTCTAACATGTATACATACTATATAAAGTAAGAAACAAGCATGTTATAGCTCCATAATAGCAAAATCTGAAAATTAAAAAAACTTGACATAAACTTTAAACTATGAAAATGCTGCAACTCCCTCACCAAAAACGTGCAAGGAAGCTAGGATAGGGCTTGGAGAAGCTTGGAACCACTTGGAGAAGACTTGACAAAGCTTGGAAGATCAAATTGAGCAAAATTGGCAAGAAAATTACTATTCCCGTAATAGCTTTTTTGGCTGATTTTTGGCCTTTTTTGTCTTATTTTAGTGTTTTGTGTGTGTTTTTTTTTGTTTTTTTTGGTATATATATATATATAGGATAATTATATGGGTTGATGGGTTAGATATTGGGTTTGGGTTGTGGGTTAAAATGGATTTGAGTTTAGGTGTATTATAATAAATATAAGAAAACTTCTTTAAACCCCAAAATAATACATAGTTTTACTATTTATATAATATCAAGATATTTTTGCAAATCACTCGTCATATATGCAATGAAAATTATTTTTGTGAACATAGGCTAATTATAAGTTAAGTAATAATAGAAAAATATGAAATCCGAAAAATAAGATAATAAAAATTTTAGTTCGGGCTCTTATTATATTATATAGGTAATAGACTAAGGAAATAATGAGTTAGGTTAGTAAATAGGGTCTAATTAAACATATTTAAGGGTCTAATAAAAGTCCAAAGTCTAGCTAATTCACTAGAAGCCCAAATAAAAATCCTACAAAAAGTTATTATTCTTTCGTAACACTATTCATTTAAAACGAAAACTATTTTCTAAATGCATACTCCCAACATTAAATATAGAAAATAATAATTTTCACACTCCTCCTACATGATATGTGACAGGAGAAAAATACAATTTCAGAAAAGTTAAACAGTAAATTTTCTTTATGAATAGTGTCTTATACTAAAAATTGCATAAATGTACATTTAATACTCAAATAAAACATTCAACAATTTAAAATAAATATGAAGAGGTTTTCGGTCGTCACACTCTTCCCTCCTTACAAAAATTGCGTCCTCGCAATTTTCTTACACATACAAGCAAGTTACCCTCATACATAAAACACATTGTTTCACGTAAGCATGCTTAACACATAAAACACATTGATCACGTTAGCAATATATAACAAGTAAAGTCACATAAGCAACAAGTTCACATACACCAATTATAAACTACTAAGTCATTTAAACAACAACTTCACATAAAACAAGTTAATCACATATTCACATTAGTCATATAAAGCATATCGAGCACTCAAGTACACAAAGCACATAATTCAAACAAGGCACGTTAATCACATAGCTCGCATTAATCACATAAACACATTGAACATATAAACACATCAATCACGTTAACCACCTCCCTTCCACTTATCACACAAGCACATAAACCACAACTAGTTCACTCAACAAATCAAACATGTTGATCACATAAGCACATTGATCACATTAACTCTCTTATCACATAAGACATGCATATATACTTTCTAAACACATTGACACTAAGGTACCCCACAAGCCGAAGACCCTATCCCGGCTTGCGCCTAGCTAACTAGCTAAGCTCTGATACCATTTCTGTAACGCCCCGATCCCTCACGAGACCGGGACTCCTATTTATCATGCTATTCTCACCCTATTCCAAACCCCGTGCACAAAATTTTAGGGGAAAACGGACGGAGTCTACCCTGTTTATAGGACTAAACTGGTACCTGCACAAACACATCTATGATGCTAGCTCCATAAACAGCAACTCTTATAACCAATCCTCCAAGATTTTTATGGGTCACCCGCGATCACAAGGCCATCCGAGCCTTGGAACAACAATTACATATAACACACAAGCAAGCAAAGCATTTCTAATTTTAACTATAGGTAGTTAGATACAACAATAGCTAAGTTCTACTTCCAAGTTTGTTAATCACACAAGCATGCAAAAGAATAAGTTTACTATGGATTATTACATGTCATTCTACTTTATATCCAACATACAAGATTACAAATTATTACATTCACCATTTATACTCAAGACCCCAAGGTCACAAAAAGGCAATCAACAACAACTCCACGCAAGCTTCTCATTTTAGACAACCTTATCACACAAGAAGTCATCGAAATTGCTTAACTAGCACTTCTTCCTCTTCTTCTATCAGCTGAGGATTCACCTCAACTTCACCTGAAACATATTAAATGAGGAATGAGCAACAATGTTGCCCAGCGAGGGAGGTGATGCAACATGCCAACGTGCAACATGATATGCAACACAAGAAAACATATATAAGCCACGTAAACCAACAAGACAATAAGCCAAGCAATTAATCACTTTAAAAAGGATACGGTTCCACTTCCAAGTCTTCGATCATGAGCCACGAACCACGAGCATCACGAACATGCCGGCAAACCCCAAACACCAACAATTGGGATACTCCGGATGTATCCCGATCCTACGACCCTTTCTCCCGAGGTAGGTCCATGCCCAGCAGGTGAACCACGCCTCTGGGGTAGTGGAGTATGCCTCAGCGAGAAAGAGAATAGGCACCATGGTAGTCGAGGGAGCACGGCAAGCCCGATGCCGCCCGTGTTTCTCGACACTACCATGTCCGAAAAGGTTGTGCAACCCGATATTCGATCACAATAATTCAAGCAATGACAATATAATTCAAGAATCACATAAATGAGGGACAACAAAGTAGGTTGCCCTCGCACGTAGATTACAATAAATAAGCCATATAACAATATAAATAAAAGTCAAGTGTATATTTAGTCTATTCATATCAAAGTACACGTAATTATAAGCAATCATATTAAACTATACAATTTATGAGCAGTAAAACAAATTAAGATGTACAAAAGAATGTAACTCCCCCACCTTTTTAAAAACAAGCCTGCGAGAATTTAGCCAATCTTTCCAATAATCTCCGAAAGCACCAATCTCTTTAATAACCACTCAAAACCACTACCTAACACAACAATACTATTCAACTTAAAGACAACTCATTCACATTAAAATAGTTAATTTGTGTGCAATAGTTACATTTTATATAATCATCAAACTATATCTCGATTAGTATGATCTAAGAACACTAAACATGCATATTTCATGCTAAGGCTAAATGATGTGCTTACTTTAATCAAAAGTTAATTAACAAGCTTGAAGGCAACATTAACTTTCATAATTCCATTAACCATGCACTAGACTACTTTGAACTCCTAAACATGTTATTAGGACACTCCAAACCTCTTTGAATCCACTCAAATGTGCAACACCTAGTTATTCATATAAGTATAACACTTTCATTATCCATTGCAATTATATTATCATGATTAACTCTAATATGCATATAGCCTAAATATACAACTTAACTCATAAGATAGCATGAATCACACAGCCTTCAAGTTAAACACTTAATACATGCTATTACGCTTAAATACTAAGCATTATTCAATTACTAAACATGTTAAAAGAACTCTAATATGCATTATCCAAAGTGAAATCATGTACAAGATTATCTATTTTTTCTAAGATCATTAAACATACACTACCTACTTTAGATTACAAGACATGTTAAAATGACACTCTTATTAACACTAAAACACCATAAGCAATAAATTCTCATTCTTTAATCAAGTTACTATTTATTTTCTTCTTCAATTCACTTGTACACAAACTCATTTTTCACATGTAATTAAGCTAGAAAGTTCACTCTACCGCCTCATTAGTTAGCATAGAAGGCATTAGAAGCATCAAAATATCATTAAGTTAAGATTATAAGCTATAAATTTCAATTACTTTACTACAACAATCAATAAACATCTAACTAGATGAGCTAACTATATAGTGTACTTGATTAACAATCAAATGTAGCAACTATAGCAATTCAAATAACTAATTATGCAATAAGACTAACTATTTGACAAGAAGTCCAACATATCTCTTTCTAAATGCTCACAAAACAAGCTCTAAACTTCACACAAGATAATGAACCTCAAATCTAACTATACTACATCTCTAATGACACTTTATGGCACTAGTTAAGCCCGTGAAATCTCACTTTAAAGTACAATTACCCCAAAAGTCCGAATTTACCTCTTTATGCATTACACTACAAGGACTCTAATCGGAGCTCAATTAAGCCAAGCGAATACATTTCTAGCACCTCCTCACTTACTAGACACTAGCCCTAATGCCCGAACGCACCCGAATTCACTTTCAACCCGAAACCCCTATGTCAATCTTTGCTATTAAGCTCCAAACCGAAAGGCAAGGTTCAAGATTTCCAAACGAGTTATCCTATCCTTCAAACCACACCTTATGGCACCCCAAGGACCATCGAGTTCACCCGTTAAACCTCGTTTACCATTAAATCCCCGATTTCCTCTTTGTGCGTTTATACTACAAGTACCAATTTCGGAACCCAAACAAGGAAAACGAATGCACTTCTAAGGCTTCAATACTTAATAAAGACTAGCCATAACCTCAAAATGTGCCCGGATTCAAGTTAACCCCGAAATCCCCAATTAAAGTAGCCTATTTTGATCAAAATTCTCAATTTTTTCACATGGCAAGTATAACGAATATTTTTCACACGCTCAATGACCTAATTACCAACTACTAGAAGCATTGAATTAAATTAAATTGCTCAAATTTTCGGAACCCTAGAAATTACACTATTCATCATCTTCCTCAAGTGACACTTTGCTAAAAACTCAACACCAAGGTATAATATTGCATATGGATGTTCTCTAACATGTATACATACTATATAAAGCAAGAAACAAGCATGTTATAGCTCCATAATAACAAAATCTGAAAATTAAAAAAACTTGTCATAAACTTTAAACCATGAAAATGATGCAACTCTCTCACCAAAAACGTGCAAGGAAGCTAGGATAGGGCTTGGAGAAGCTTGGAACCACTTGGAGAAGACTTGACAAAGATTGGAAGATCAAATTGAGCAAAATTGGCAAGAAAATCACTATTCCCGTAATAGTTTTTTTGGCTGATTTTTGGCCTTTTTTGGCTTATTTTAGTATTTTTTGTGTTTCTTTTTGTTTTGTTTGGTATATATATATATAGGATAATTATATGGGTTGATGGGTTGGATATTGGGTTTGGGTTGTGGGTTAAAATGGATTTGAGTTTAGGTGTATTATAATAAATATAAGAAAACTTCTTTAAACCCCAAAATAATACATAGTTTTACTATTTATATAATATCAAGATATTTTTGCAAATCACTCGTCATATATGCAATGAATATTATTTTTGTGAACATAGGCTAATTATAAGTTAAGTAATAATAGAAAAATATGAAATCCGGAAAATAAGATAATAAAAATTTTAGTTCGGGCTCTTATTATATTATATAGGTAATAGACTAAGGAAATAATGAGTTAGGTTAGTAAATAGGGTCTAATTAAACATATTTAAGGGTCTAATAAAAGTCCAAAGTCTAGCTAATTCACTAGAAGCCCAAATAAAAATCCTACAAAAAGTTATTATTCTTTCGTAACACTATTCATTTAAAACGAAAACTATTTTCTAAATGCATACTCCCAACATTAAATATAGAAAATAATATTTTTCACATTCCTCCTACATGATATGTGACAGGAGAAAAATACAGTTTCAGAAAAGTTAAACAGTAAATTTTCTTTATGAATAGTGTCTTATACTAAAAATTGAATAAATGTACATTTAATACTCAAATAAAACATTCAACAATTTAAAATGAATATGAAAAGGTTTTCGGTCGTCACATTATCTGGCTGGGCAAGGTTTGAGGACGGATGGTTTGCATTATGTTAATGATTTTCAGCAACACATTTTACTTCGAGGGATTGTTCGTGTTGATAGGCTGGGCTTGCCGTGTTTTCGGGGGTGCTGAGCCTCTTTGCATGATGTTGCTTAAACTGTTTCCTGTCGGTGGTTTGATCTTGCAAAGGAGAAGGATTGCTAGCTTGTGCATTTCGGAAAAGAGTGGTGTTTTTCATCCAAGCAGGTTAGTGGCTCTTTTCTTTCTTTTTCATTGTGCTTTTTTCGACATTCTTGTTTTTCTTGTTGTTTTTGTTTGGTTCGCTGGAATGGAGATGGCTTTGGTGTCGGCTTTGGGTCAGTAAGAGACGAAGCTGCAGCGTTCTGAGTTTTTTGAGCTTTGGGCTTGGTGTGGGCCTCGCTTTGTTGTTTTTCTTGTTTTTTTCCTGCTGTTAGGTGTTTTGTAATGAGAAGGGGGTTTGTCCCTTCTCTTAGTTTCATTAAGGGGATGGTTTTGGTCTTCGTCCCCCATCCCCTTCTGGAGGTCAAGTTCAGGTCCCCCTCTAGGCGTTGTACTATGTTTTCAAGTTTAATAAATTCCTGAGGGTCACCCCCTCTTTTAACAAAAAAAAAACCCTAAACCCTAGACCCTAAACCCTGAACCCTAAACCCTGAACCCTGAACCCTGAACCCTGAACCCTGAACCCTGAACCCTAAACCCTGAACCCTGAACCCTGAACCCTAAACCCTAAACCCTAAACCTAAATAAATAAACCTAAATAAACCTAAACTAATAAACTAAATATAAAATAAATAAACTAAATAAATAAAAAAACTAAATAAACTAAATAAATAAATAAAATAAATAAATAAATAAATAACCTAAATAAAACCTAAATAAATACATAAATAAATAATAAATAAACTAAATAAACCTAATAAAATAAATAAACTTAAATAAACCTAAACCTAAATAAATAAATAAATAAATAAAATAAATAAACTAAATAAACTAAATATAAACCTTAAAATAAATAAAAATAAAATTAAATAAATAAAAATAAATAAACAAAACCTAAATAAATAATATAAACTAAATAAAATAAATAAATAAAAAACCTAATAAATAAACCTAAATAAATAAACCTAAACTAATAAACCTAAATAAAACTAAATAAAATAAATAAATAAATAAAAACCTAAAACCTAAAACTAAATAAATAAATAAACTTAAATAAAACCTAAATAAATAAACTAAATAAACCTAAAACCTAAACTAAATAAATAAAATAAAATAAAATATAAATAATAAACCTAAAACCTAAATAAAACATAAATAAAATAAACTAAATAATAAATAAATAAATAAATAAACTAAATAATAAATAATAAACTAAAAATAAATAAATAATAAACCTAAAATAAATAAACCTAAATAAATAAATAAATAAAACTAAATAAAATAAATAAATAAATATAAATAATTAAATAAACTAAATAAATAAACCTAAAATAAAACCTAAATAAATAAATAAAATAAAATAAATAAACCTAAATAAATAAATAAATAAACTAAATAAACCTAAAACTAATAAAATAAAAAATAAACCTAAAAAAACTAAATAAAACTAAATAAAAAATAATTAAAACATAAATAAAACCTAAATAAAAACTAAATAAATAAATAAAATAAATAAACTAAAACTTAATAAATAAACTAAATAAACTAAAAAATAAATAAACTAAACATAAAATAAATAAACTAAATAAAATAAATAAAAATTAAATAAATAAAATAAATAAATAAACTAAAAATAAACTAAATAAACCTAAACATAAAAAATAAATACATAAACCATAAAAAACCTAAAACTTAAATAAAAACCTAAATAAACTAAACCTAAATAAATAAATAATAAATAAATATAATAAACTAAATAAAAAAATAAAATAAAATAAAAAATAAATAATAAACCTAAAAATAAAATAAATATAATATCATAAAACTAAAATAAACCTAAATAAATAAACTAAATAAATAAATAAATAAACCTAAATAAAATAAATAAAATATAAATAAACTAAATAAATAAATAAAAATATATAAAATAAATAATAAACCTAAAATAAAATTAAATAATAAATAAATAAACAAAAATTAAAAAACTAAAATAAATAAATAAATAAACTAAACTAAATAAACCTAAATAAAACGTAAAATAAATAAACTAAATAAATAAACTAAACTAAACCTAAATAAACCTAAATAAAACTTAAACCCGAAGAAGGTGGTCTTGTTTGATGATTTGATTCGGAAAATTTCTTCCAGAATTACAGGTTGGCAGTCTCGAGTCCTCTCGCCAGGTGCGAGAATTGTGTTGCTTCGGAGTGTGCTTACTTCTATGCCTCTTTATCTCATGCAGGTGCAACGGGCTCCGGTGGGAGTCATTGAGCGTATTGAGAGACTGTTTAATAGGTTCATCTGGGGAGATATTGGGGATCACAGGAGGATTCATTGGGCTCCGTGGGGGTCTCTTTGTTTCCCAGAGAGTGAGGAAGGACTTGGGGTCCGAGACTTACATGATCTTGGGGATGCTCAGGAGATTAAGTTGTGGTGGAGATTTAGGACCTCTAATAGTTTGTGGGCGCAGTTTATGAGGGCGAAGTATTGTCAGGGAAGGCACCCTTTCTCTGTTAGTGTTCGTCCGCATGATTCCAGTATTTGGAGGAGGATCAGGGAGGCAGGGGATCGGGGAGAGAAGTTTTTACGTTGGAAGATTGGGTCGGGTAAAGTGTTCTTCTGGCATGATGTGTGGTGGGGGGACCGCCCTTTGGCTTCCTTCAAGTCCGATGGTTTTCTTTCTTCTGCGAAAGTGGAAGACTTTGTGATCAATGGCGAGTGTGACTTGGTGAAGTTAGAGGCGGCTCTCCCCTCTTTTGTGGTGACAGAGTTACTTAAAATTCCTTTGAGGTTGTATGCCCAGGATGAACCGTATTGGGACCTCACGTCGCATGGAGACTTCACGATGTATATAGTGCTTGGAATCTTGTGAGGAAGAAGGCACAGAGTCGACGATCGTTCCGTGAAATCTGGTATTCTTCTATTCCTCTTAAAATTTCTTTTTTATGATGAGGTTGTTGCACGATTGGTTGCCTGTGGATGAGCGTTTGCAGCGTAAGGGGTTACTTTTTGCTTCTAGGTGTCAGTGTTGCAGTCAGGTGGAGTCTTTGTCTCATGTCTTCATGAATGGGAGAAAGATTTCAGCTGTCTGGCTGCACTTTGCACAGATTTTTGGGGTTAGATTACCTGATTCGGATAATGTGTTTGTGTGGTTGAGTGCCTGGTTCTATTCTGGTGATTATGTCTGCAGAGGGCATGTGCGTATTTTGATCCCTATTTTTATCCTGTGGTTTGCTTGGGTTGAGAGAAATGATTCAAAGCACAGGAATATGGGTTTTTTCTCTGATAGGATTATCTTGCGTGTTAGGAATTTGTTGTGGCAACTTTCTCTTGCAGGTTTGATTAAGACATGGCACTGGAAGGGGGATTCTGTCTTGGCTCCTCTATTTCAATGTCAGGTTCAGAGGAGGCTGAGTCCTTTACCTAGGATGGTGGTCTGGCGGCGACCCCAGAAGGGTAAGTTTAAGCTTAATGTGGATGGTAGTAGTAAAGGTAATCGGGAAGGTGGAGGAGGGATTATTCGGGACTCTCATGGTAATATGCTTGTGGCCTTCTTTGAAAGGTATGGGGATATTCCTGCGATCCAGGCTGAGTTATTTGCGCTCCTTCGTGGTCTTTCTATCTGTATGCAGTATGGTTTGGAGGATGTTTGGGTTGAGATGGATGCCTAAGTGGTTGTGAATTTGATTAAAGGGCAGGGGCGTGGTTCCTGGGTTTTGGCGTATGATATTGAGAGGGCTCGTTTCTTGCTTGGTACACTTCATGCTACGTTGAGTCATATTTTCAGGGAAGGCAACCAGGCAGCAGATTATCTGGCAGGGCAAGGTTTGAGGACGGATGGCTTGCATTACGTTTTTATTTTTAGCAGCACAGTTTACTTCGTGGGATTGTTCGTGTCGATAGGCTGGGTCTGCTGA
>CM075774.1:97500-142500 GCA_037974665.1 Ehretia macrophylla
ATGAACCTGAACCTGAATGAACCTGAACCTGAACTGAACTGAACTGAAATGAATGAACTGAATGAACCTGAATGAATGAATGAATGAACTGAACTGAACTGAATGAACTGAACCTGAACTGAACTGAATGAATGAACTGAATGAACTGAACCTGAATGAATGAACTGAACTAAATGAACTGAACTGAATGAACTGAATGAATGAACCTGAATTAACCTGAATGAACTGAATGAACTGAACCTGAATGAACCTGAACCTGAACCTGAATGAATGAACTGAATGAATGAACTGAACCTGAACTGAAGAACTGAACCTGAACCTGAACCTGAATGAACCTGAACCTGAACATGAACCTGAATGAACTGAATGAACTGAACCTGAACTGAACCTGAATGAACCTGAACCTGAACCTGAACCTGAATGAACTGAACCTGAATGAACCTGAACTGAATGAACTGAACTGAATGAACTGAACCTGAATGAAAGAAGAACCTGAATGAACCTGAACCTGAACCTAAATGAACCTGAACCTGAACCTGAATGAATGAACTGAACTGAACTGAATGAACCTAAACCTGAACCTGAACCTGATGAACTGAACTGAATGAACTGAACTGAATGAACCTGAATGAATGAACCTGAACCTGAATGAACTGAACCTGAACTGAACCTGAACTGAACTGAATAAACCTGAACCTGAACCTGAATGAACCTAAACCTGAACTTGAATGAAATGAACTGAACTGAATGAACCTGAACCTGAACTGAATGAACCTGAATGGAACTTAATGAACCTGAACTGAACTGAATGAACTGAATGAACCTGAACTGAACTGAACCTGAATGAATGAAATGAACTGAATGAACTGAACCTGAATGAAATGAATGAACTGAACCTGAATGAACTGAATGAACCTGAACCTGAATGAATGAAGATGAACTGAACCTGAATGAATAAACTGAATGAAGATGAAATGATGAATGAACCTGAATGAACTTAACTGAATGAACTGCACTGAACTGAACCTGAACCTGAATGAACTGAACTGAATGAAGGAACTGAATGAACTGAACTGAATGAACTGAATGAAATGAACCTGAACTGAACTGAACCAAAAAAAAACTAAACCAAAACCACCAAAACCACCAAAACCACCAAAACCGCAAAAAAGCTCTCAACTTCTCTCCTTTTCGCGCCGCCTCCCTCAGATCCAAATCAGCCTCTGCATGGAGGCGCCGCCGGCACCTGGCCAGCTGCCTGACAGCTCCTTGCCGTAGGGCGCCGGCCAGGGAAGCCAGCCGATGGCACAACACCTCTCTGGTGCTGTGCCGTTGCAACCCACGGCGCTACAGCCTCACGCTGCAGCGCCCCAAAGAGCTTCAACGCAGGACCCAGGTCGTACTGCGCTGCCTGCGCATCAGCCCCACGCTGATGCGCAGGGTGATAGGGTGCAGCAGCCTCACGCTGCTGCACCCATAAAGCTTGCGGCGCAGCAATTAGTGACTGCTGCGCCTTGTGAGGCGCTGCAGGGCTCTGCTGCAGCGCTTTGCATGGTGCTGCAGGGCTTTGTTGCAGCGCCACGCGTGGGGCCACAGGGCCTTGCAGCGCCTCCTGGGGTGCGGCAGGGGCCTGATGCCGTGCCTCCTCTGGTGCGACAGTCAGCCCCAGCTGTATCCTTTGGTTTTTTGCCTCCGTCGTCGTCAACTATGGCGTTAGCAAACCCTGTGCCGCCGCTGCAAGCTTCTGATCTACCTCACGTTGTCAAGCCGTCTTCTCCACGTGCTTGGGGTAAGAGTTTTGCTTCAGTAATTAATTCAGAACGTCCTCCTTTAATTCTTGTTTCGCGTGGTCCTAAAACATTCATGAATAAGCCTGCTTTTGGTATTCGTTTGGCTGAATTGGATGTCTTGCTTGATCCGTTTAAATATGCTATTGTTGGGAAATTCAATACTATGCCATTAATTGCAAGAATTCGTTTCCATTTTTCTAAGCTTGGTCTTGTTGGTGATTATCAAGTGTTGTGGTTGGACTATAAACATATTTTGATTAAGTTAACTAATGAGGCTGATTTTAAAAGGATTTGGAATAAGAATGAGTGGTTTTTTTATGGTCGAAAAATGCGTCCTTTTAAATGGAGTTTGGATTTTTCTCCTGAAAAAGAGTCTTCTATTGTTCCGGTTTGGGTCTCGTTTCTGAATTTTCGTGCTCATTTGTTTGAAAAGTCTGTGCTTATGGGGCTTGCTAGAACTCTTGGAACTCCTATTCAAATGGATGAGTCGACTTCTAGGGGGACACGTCCGTCCCAAGCTAGAATACAAATTGAGTTTGATTGTTTGAAAATCCCTCCATCTGAAATTTATGTTAGTTATGAGAATGAGGATGGAGTGAGTGTGGGTGGGTACTGGCAGGAGGTTATGTTTGAGGAGATGCCTCCTTATTGCACTCGGTGTAAACATTTGGGGCATGAGGAGGAGTTTTGTTTGGTTACCACTTCAGAAAAGGAGCGTCGTGTGGCTATGGAGAAAAGGCGAAGGAAAATGTTTCATAGAAAGCCACCTACTGGGGGTTCGGGGTCTGGGGGGAATCCTAAACCACCTCCACCCCTACCTCCATTTGGACAGAATAAGGGTAAGGCAGTGGATAGAGAGGGGTTCATTGATGTTCGTGGCAGAAAAAATAAAATAGGCAACAAACAGTATGCAGCCAAAGCTCCACAAAATGACACAGGTAACACAGTTCCAGTTAAAAACTCTTTTGACAGGTTGAGCTTCGAGAAAGGTTCCTTGAGTGAGCTAGAGAAAAATCATGAGAGAAAAATAGAAGAGTTTGAGAGAGAGCAAGAAAAAATGAGAGAAGAATTCGTGAAAAATCTTGAAAAAGAAAGAGTGAGATTGAGAGAGGAACAAGAAAAAGAAAGAGAGGAGTTTGAAAAAGAAGAAGAGCGTCAAAAAGGGGAAGATAGAGAGATAGTGCGTAATGTTCAAAATCGAGTGGGTGAGATATTACGTGAATCTCGAGAGGGAGAGAAAAAACCAAATGATGAGGGAAAAAAGGAGAACGGAGAGCAAAAGGGAAAGGTAAGGAGAGTTACTTTTGGTGAGAAACTGAGTAATGATGATTGTCTCGATTTGAGCTCAGGTTCTTCCAAAAGTGCCTCTAGTGAGGATCCTTCACATGTGCTCTCTGTTGAGGATTCTTCTCAACAGTCCCATGGGCTGGGGGTAGTTTAGAGGGGGTTTCTGAAGGAAAGAGTGATAGTGTTAGTAGTGAGGTGAGGAGGGATGATGGTGATAAGAGTGATAGCGAGGAGGGTGGTGTCAGTGAGGAGGCTAGTGAGGGTGAAGAAGAGGAAGGGGAGGATAGTAAGGTTAAGGGTCGTGAGCTTGTCATTCAGGTAGAGGAGGAGGTTCATGGTGCTGAGGATGAAAAATTGGTGAGTGAGGGGAATGAGGGAGATGTCATAGTTAGGGACACAATGTTTGGAGGTATTGGGGTCGAAAATAGTACTAGAGCTAGGATAGAGGGGGAGATACATGGGGGAGACGAAGGTTTGCCAATTGGGGTAGGTGAGCTTGCTTTGTGTGTTACCAACATGGATCCGATATTGTCGAGCTCTAATTCGGGTGACAGGTGCTTCCCTTTGCATGGACAAACTACAGGGTTGGAGGACACAATGGAGGTGCACCCTTGGGTGATTTCCAGGAGCAGTTCGACGAATAAGTTGCAGGTTGCTGAGAAGAGCAAGAAATCAACAAAAAATAGGCAGCAGCAGTTGGGTTCTCCGCGCATCACGCGAAGTAAGTCCATTGTGGAAAAAGGTAACACAGGCGACTCCTCCCTTTTTATGATGATTAGTGGACTTTTATGGAATGTTAGGGGAGTGGCGCGTATTATGGGTTTGCGTAGGTTGAAGAAGTTGATTAAAATGCACAGGTTAAAGTTTGTTGCGATCTCAGAACCTATGGTTTCTGCGGATCAAATTTCTTTTTATTCGCGGACTTTGGGGTTTGCTTCCAGGTTTGCTCAAAATTGTTCAAATAAAGTGTGGTTTTTTTGGGATGAAGACTTACAGGTTGACATTCTGAGGGACCATGCCCAGGCTCTTACGGTGTGTATTTCTGTTCACTGGCTCAAGGAGCCCATGTTTGCTACCTTTGTTTATGCTAAAAACTTGTTGACTAAGAGGAGAGAACTTTGGGAGGAAATGGCTTTGATATCTAGGGTTGTTGAGGGTCCGTGGATGGTTGGTGGTGATTTTAATGCCATATTGGCAGCATCTGAAAGGTGGAATGGTGCGACGCCGAATGCTCTTTCGATGGAGAAATTCGGCAATTGTCTGTTGGATTGTGGTTTAATTGATGCAGGATATTAAGGCAATGAGTTTACTTGGACTAATGGAACTTTGTTTCAGCGGTTGGATCGTGCTTGCATCAACCATGTATGGCCGGATACATTTGCTGTCACCAGAATTAAACACCTAGCTAGAGAAGGATCTGATCACTGCCCTCTTTTTATATCTCTTTCTCTTTCAATTGATAGAGGGCCTTCCTCGTTTCGTTTTTTAAATGCTTGGACTAATCATCACAACTTTCTTGATTTTGTGAAGGCTAGCTGGAATTCTCCATTGCAGGCTCAAGGCATTGACAGGTTTTAGTTTAAGCAACAGCGTTTAAAGAGTGCTCTCAAGTGGTGGAATCGAAACGTTTTTGGAGATGTGTTTCAGAATGTCAGAGAGGCTGAGCAGAGAGTGGAGTAACTTGAGATTCAGTGTCAGACATCATCTGTGTCGGGGGATCGGTTGGCATTGAATGAAGATCGAGCCAAGTTGGTCAGATTATTAGCTATTGAGGAGCAGTTCTGGCAACAGAAAGCAGGTTGCAGGTGGTTGGTGGAAGGTGAGAGGAATACTCGATTCTTTCAGCTTTTGTTGAAGACGAAGCACATGAGAAGCACAGTTTGGGAGATAAAGGTATCGAGGGACCAGGAAGTTGTTACCCTTCAGGATCAGACGGAGATAAAGAACTCAGCAGTTGAGTACTTTGCAGAGCTACTTCAGGGTGAGCAGTGTGAGGTGGAGGGAGGCGATTGGACTTTGATCCCCCATATCCTTTCGGTTGCAGAGAACGATGATTTTCTTGTAGTGCCGACTTTGGAGGAGTTGCGGGATATTGTGTTTAGTATTGACCCATATTCTGTGGCAGGGTTAGATGGTTTCTCGTCAAAGTTTTATCAGGTGTGTTGGGATGTTATTAAGGAGGATCTCAGGGGAGCTGTGAGCGCCTTTTTGGAGGGAGCAGAGCTCCCTAGGGGAGTCACCTCTACGACTTTGGTTTTGATTCTGAAGAAAAATAGTCCAGGTATGTGGAATGATTTTAGGCCAATCAGTCTTTGTACTACTTTTAATAAGATCATTACAAAGATGTTGGCCACGAGGTTGTGTGTTTTGTTGCCTAAGCTCATTTCTGAGAATCAGAGTGGGTTTATTGGGGGTAGATTAATTGGGGATAATATTCTTTTCGCTCAGGAGTTAGTTCATTCATTGAATTCTGCTATTCGTGGGTCAAATATTTTGCTTAAACTTGATATGATGAAAGCATATGACAGGATGGATTGGGGTTTTCTTTGCAAAGTTTTGGAATGTTTTGGTTTTTGTGACCGTTGGGTCTCGATTATTCGGAAATGTGTTTCCAATTGTTGGTCTTCTGTTTTGCTTAATGGTAGCTCCACAGGTTATTTTCAGTCGAGAAGAGGTCTTCGGCAAGGGGCCCCCATCTCGCCTCTTCTCTTTATTTTAGCTGCAGAGTATTTGTCTAGGGGTCTGAATAGAATGTTTGTACAGTTTCCTTCCATGCAATATTTTGTTAGGAGTTCCTTTTTGGTTTCCCACCTCGCTTTTGCAGATGATATTGTTATTTTTGCGAATGGTTGTAAATCTTCTTTGAGCAGGATTATGAGTTTTTTTGCAGAATATGAGTCTCTTTCTGGTCAAAAGGTGAATAAGGCAAAGAGTGGTTTCATCCTTCTAGAATCCTCTCCGCGGGCTAGGGTGAGAATTGTGGAAATGACTACAGGTTTTACTAGGCAGAGTATGCCGAAGAGGTACTTGGGTGTTCCGTTGTATAAGGGGCCAAAGAAGGTGGTCTTGTTTGATGATTTGATTAGGAAAATTTCTTCCAGAATTACAGGTTGGTAGTCGAGAGTCCTCTCGCCAGGTGCGAGAATTGTGTTACTTCGGAGTGTGCTTACTTCTATGCCTCTTTATCTCATGCAGGTGCAACGGACTCCGATGGGGGTCATTGAGCGTATTGAGAGACTGTTTAATAGGTTCATCTAGGGAGATATTGGGGATCACAGGAGGATTCATTGGGCTTCGTGGGGGTCTCTTTGTTTCCCGGAGAGTGAAGGAGGACTTAGGGTTCGAGATTTGCATGATCTTGGGGATGCTCAGGAGATTAAGTTGTGGTGGAGATTTAGGACCTCTGATAGTCTGTGGGCGCAGTTTATGAGGGCAAAGTATTGTCAGGGAAGGCACCTTTTCTCTGTTAGTGTTCGTCCGCATGATTCCAGTATTTGGAGGAGGATCAGGGAGGCAGGGGATCGGGGAGAGAAGTTTTTGCATTGGAAGATTGGGTCGGGTAAAGTGTTCTTTTGGCATGATGTGTGGTGGGGAGACTGCCCTTTGGCTTCCTTCAAGCCCGATGGTTTTATTTCTTTCGCGAAAATGGAAGACTTTATGATCAATGGTGAGTGGGACTTGGTGAAGTTAGAGGCGGTTCTCCCCTCTTTTGTGGTGTCAGAGTTAATTAAAATTACTTTGAGGTTGTATGCCCAGGATGAACCGTATTGGGACCTGACGTCGCATGGAGACTTCATGATGTATAGTGCTTGGAATCTTGTGAGGAAGAAGGCACAAAGTCGACGATCGTTCCGTGAAATCTGGTATTCTTCTATTCCTCTTAAAATGTCTTTTTTCATGATGAGGTTGTTGCACGATTGGTTGCCTGTGGATGAGCGTTTGCAGCGTAAGGGGTTACTTTTGGCTTCTAGGTGTCAGTGTTGCAGTCAAGTGGAGTCTTTGTCTCATGTCTTCATGAATGGGAGAAAGATTTCAGCTGTCTGGCTGTACTTTGCACAGATTTTTGGGGTTCGATTACCTGATTCGGATAATGTGTTTGTGTGGTTGAGAGCCTGGTTCTATTCTATAGATTATGTCTGCAGAGGGCATGTGCGTATTTTGATCCCTATTTTTATCATGTGGTTTGCGTGGATTGAGAGAAATGATTCAAAGCACAGGAATATGGGTTTTTTCCCTGATATGATTATCTGGCGTGTTAGGAATTTGTTGTGGCAACTTTCTCTTGCAGGTTTGATTAAGCCATGGCACTGGAAGGGGGATTCTGTCTTGGCTCATCTCTTTCAATGTCAGGTTCAGAGGAGGCAGAGTCCTTTATCTAGGATGGTGGTCTGGCTGCGACCCCAGGAGGGTAAGTTTAAGCTTAATGTGGATGGTAGTAGTGAAGGTAATCGGGCAGGTAGAGGAGGAATTATTCGGGACTCTCACGGTAATATGTTTGTGGCTTTCTTTGAAAGGTATGGGGATATTCCTGCGATCCAGGCTGAGTTGTTTGCGTTCCTTCATGGTCTTTTTATCTGTATGCAGTATGGTTTGGATGAGGTTTGGGTTGAGATGGATGCCCAAGTGGTTGTGAATTTGATTAAAGGGCAGGGGCGTGGTTCCTGGGTTTTGGCGTATGATCTTGAGAGGGCTCAATTCTTGCTTGGTGCTCTTCATGCTACGTTGAGTCATATTTTCAGGGAAGGGAACCAGGCCGCTGATTATCTGGCAGGGCAAGGTTTGAGGACGGATGGCTTGCATTACGTTAATGATTTTTTGCAGTATAGTTTACTTCGTGGGATTGTTCGTGTTGATAGGCTGGGTTTGCCGAGTTTTCGGGGGTGTTGAGCCTCTTTTCATGTTGTTGCTTAAACTGTTTCCTGTTTGCGTTTTGATCTTGCAAAGGAGAAGGATTGCTAGCTTGTGCGTATCGAAAAAGAGTGGGTTTTTCGTCCAAGCAGGTTAGTGGCTCTTTCCGTTCTTTTTCATTGTGCTTTTTTCGAATTTCTTGTTCTTCGTGTTTTTTCATTTGGTTCGTTGGAATGGAGATGGCTTTGGTGTCGGCTTTGGGTCAGTAAGAGAAGCTGCAGCCTTCTGAGTTTTTTGAGCTTTGGGCTTGGTGTGGGCCTTGTTTTCTTGTTTTTCTTGTTTTTTTTCTGCTGTTAGGTGTTCTGTTATGAGAAGGGGGTTTGTCCCTTCTCTTAGTTTCATTAAGGGGATGGTTTTGGTCTTTGTCCCCCATCCCCTTCTGGAGGTCAGGTTCAGGTCCCCCTCCAGGCGTAGTACTTTGTTTTGAAGTTTAATAAATACCTGAGGGTCCGTGGATGGTTGGTGGGTATTTTAATGCCATCTTGGCAGCGTCTGAAAGGTGGAATGGTGCGACGCCGAATGCTCTTTCGATGGAGGAATTCGGCAATTATCTGTTGGATTGTGGTTTAATTGATGCAGGATATGAAGGCAATGAGTTCACTTGGACTAATGGAACTTTGTTTCAACGGTTGGATCGTGTTTGCATCAACCATGTTTGGCCAGATACATTTGCTGTCACCAGAATTAAACATCTGGCTAAAGAAGGATCTGATCACTGTCCTCTTTTTATGTCTCTTTCTCTTTCAGTTGATAGAGGGCCTTCCTCATTTCGTTTTTTAAATGCTTGGACTAATCATCACAATTTTCTTGATTTTGTGCAGGCTAGCTGGAATTCTCCATTGCAGGCTCAAGGTATTAACAGGTTTTGGTTTAAGCAACAGCGTTTAAAGAGTGCTCTCAAGTGGTGGAATCGAAACGTTTTTAGAGATGTGTTTCAGAATGTCAGAGAGGCTGAGCAGAGAGTGGAGCAACTTGAGATTCAGTGTCAGACATCATCTGTACCGGGGGATCGGTTGGCATTGAATGAAGCTCGAGCCAAGTTGGTCAGATTATTAGCTATTGAGGAGCAGTTTTGGCAACAGAAAGCGGGTTGCAGGTGGTTGGTGGAAGGTGAGAGGAATACTCGTTTTTTTCAGCTTTTGTTGAAGACGAAGCACATGAGAAGCACAGTTTGGGAGATTAAGGTGTCGAGGGACCAGGAAGTTGTTACCCTTCAGGATCAAACGGAGATAAAGAACTCGGCAGTTGAGTACTTTGCAGAGCTACTTCAGGGTGAGCAGTGTGAGGTGGAGGGAGGTGATTGGACTCTGATCCCCTCTATCCTTTCGGTTGCAGAGAACGATGCTTTGCTTGCAGTGCCGACTTTGGAGGAGTTGCGGGATATTGTGTTCAGTATTGACCCATATTCCGTGGCGGGGCCGGATGGTTTCTCGTCAAAATTTTATTAGGTGTGTTGGGATGTCATTAAGGAAGATCTCAGGGGAGTTGTGAGCGCGTTTTTGGAGGGAGCAGAGCTCCCTAGGGGAGTCACCTCTACGACTTTGGTTTTGATTCCGAATAAAGATAGTCCAGGTATGTGGAACGATTTTAGGCCAATCAGTCTTTGCACTACTTTTAATAAGATCATTACAAAGATGTTGGCCACGAGGTTGTGTGTTTTGTTGCCTAAGCTCATTTCTGAGAATCAGAGTGGATTTATTGGGGGTAGATTGATTGGGGATAATATTCTTTTGGCTCAGGAGTTAGTACATTCATTGAATTCTGCTATTCGTGGGTCAAATATTTTGCTTAAACTTGATATGATGAAAGCATATGACAGGATGGATTGGGGTTTTCTTTGCAAAGTTTTGGAATGTTTTGGTTTTTGTGACCGTTGGGTCTCGATTATTCGGAAATGTGTTTCCAATTGTTGGTTTTCTGTTTTGCTTAATGGTAGCTCCACAGGTTATTTTCATTCGAAAAGAGGTCTTCGGTAAGGGGACCCCATCTCGCCTCTTCTCTTTATTTTAGCTACAGAGTATTTGTCTAGGGGTCTGAATAGAATGTTTGTGCAGTTTCCTTCAATGCAATATTTTGCTAGGAGTTCCTTTTTGGTTTCCCACCTCGCTTTTGCAGATGATATTGTTATTTTTGCGAATGGTTGTAAATCTTCTTTGAGCAGGATTATGAGTTTTTTGGCAGAATATGAGTCCCTTTCTGGTCAAAAGGTGAATAAGGCAAAGAGTGGTTTCATCCTTCCAGAATCCTCTCCGCGGGCTAGGGTAAGGATTGTGGAAAGGACTACAGGTTTT
Organism: Ehretia macrophylla; assembly: GCA_037974665.1. Taxonomy (NCBI): domain Eukaryota; kingdom Viridiplantae; phylum Streptophyta; class Magnoliopsida; order Boraginales; family Ehretiaceae; genus Ehretia; species Ehretia macrophylla. The sequence goes on from CM075774.1 coordinate 107,777, forward strand.
ACTAGGCAGAGTCTACCGACGAGGTACTTGGGTGTTCTGTTATATAAGAGGCCAAAGAAGGTGGTCTTGTTTGATGATTTGATTCGGAAAATTTCTTCCAGAATTACAGGTTGGCAGTCGAGAGTCCTCTCGCCAGGTGCGAGAATTGTGTTGCTTCGGAGTGTGCTTACTTCTATGCCTCTTTATCTCATGCAGGTGCAACGGGCTCCGATGGGGGTCATTGAGCGTATTGAGAGACTGTTTAACAGGTTCATCTAGGGAGATATTGGGGATCACAGGAGGATTCATTGGGCTCCGTGGGGGTCTCTTTGTTTCCCGGAGAGTGAGGGAGGACTTGGGGTTCGAGATTTGCATGATCTTGGGGATGCTCAGGAGATTAAGTTGTGGTGGAGATTTAGGACCTCTGATAGTCTGTGGGCGCAGTTTATGAGGGCGAAGTATTGTCAGGGAAGGCACTCTTTCTCTGTTAGTGTTCGTCCGCACGATTCCAGTATTTGGAGGAGGATCAGGGAGGCAGGGGATCGGGGAGAGAAGTTTTTGCGTTGGAAGATTGGGTCGGGTAAAGTATTCTTTTGGCATGATGTGTGGTGGGGAGATCGTCCTTTGGCTTCCTTCAAGTCCGATGGTTTTTTGTCTTCTGCGAAAGTGGAAGACTTTGTGCTCAATGGTGAGTGGGACTTGGTGAAGTTAGAGGCAGTTCTCCCCTCCTTTGTGGTGACAGAGTTAATTAAAATTCCTTTGAGGTTGTACACCCAGGATGAACCGTATTGGGACCTGACATCGCATGGAGACTTCACGATGTATAGTGCTTGGAATCTTGTTAGGAAGAAAGCACAGAGTCGACGATCGTTCCGTGAAATCTGGTATTCTTCTATTCCTCTTAAAATGTTTTTTTTCATGATGAGGTTGTTGCACGATTGGTTGCCTGTGGATGAGCGTTTGCAACGTAAGGGATTACTTTTTGCTTCTAGGTGTCAGTGTTGCAGTCAGGTGGAGTCTTTGTCTCATGTCTTCATGAATGGGAGAAAGATTTCCGCTGTCTGGCTGCACTTTGCACATATTTTTGGGGTTAGATTACCTGATTCGGATAATGTGTTTGTGTGGTTGAGTGCCTGGTTCTATTCTGGTGATTATGTCTGTAGAGGGCATGTGCGTATCCTGATCCCTATTTTTATCATGTGGTTTGCTTGGGTTGAGAGAAATGATTCAAAGCACAAGAATATGGGTTTTTTCTCTGATAGGATTATCTGGCGTGTTAGGAATTTGTTGTGGCGACTTTCTCTTGCAGGTTTGATTAAGTTTTGGCACTGGAAAGGGGATTCTGTCTTGGCTCCTCTTTTTCAATGTCAGGTTCAGAGAAGGCAGAGTCCTTTACCTAGAATGGTGGTCTGGTGGCGACCCCAGGAAGGTAAGTTTAAGCTTAATGTGGATGGTAGTAGTGAAGGTAATCGGGCAGGTGGAGGAGGGATTATTCGGGACTCTCATGGTAATATGCTTGTGGCCTTCTTTGAAAGGTTTAGGGATATTCCTGCGATCCAGGCTGAGTTATTTGCGCTCCTTCGTGGCCTTTCTATTTGTATGCAGTATGGTTTGGAGGATGTTTGGTTGGAGATGGATGCCCAAGTGGTTGTGAATTTGTTTAAATGGCAGGGACGTGGTTCCTGGGTTTTGGCGTATGATCTTGAGAGGGCTCGTTTCTTGCTTGGTGCACTTCATGGTACGTTGAGTCATATTTTCAGGGAAGGGAACCAGGCAGTAGATTATTTGGCAGGGCAAGGTTTGAGGACGAATGGCTTGCATTACGTTAATGATTTTCAGCAGCACAGTTTACTTCGTGGGATTGTTCGCGTCGATAGGCTGGGTCTGCCGAGTTTTCGGGGGTGCTGAGCCTCTTTTCTTCTTGTTGCTTAAACTATTTCCTGTCTGTGTTCTGATCTTGCAAAGGAGAAGGATTGCTAGCTTGTGCGTTTCGGAAAAGAGTGGTGTTTTTTCATCCAAGCAGGTTAGTGGCTCTTTCCTTTCTTTTTCATTGTGTTGTTTTCATTTTTCTTGTTCTCTTTGTTTTTTGATTGGTTCGTTGGAATGGAGATGGCTTTGTTGTCGGCTTTGGGTCAGCAAGAGAAAAAGCTACAGCCTTTTGAGTTTTTTGAGTTTTGGGCTTGGTATGGGCCTTGCTTTGTTGTTTTTCATGTTTTTTCCTGCTGTTAGGTATTCTGTTATGAGAAGGGGGTTTGTCCCTTCTCTTAGTTTCTTTAAGGGGATGGTTTTGGTCTTTGCCCCCCATCCCCTTCTAGAGGTCTGGTTCAGGTCCCCCTCCAGGCATTGTACTTTGTTTTCATGTTTAATAAATTGCTGAGGGACACCCCCTCTTCTTTCTAAAAAAAAAAAAACCCCGAAACCCTAAATCCTAAACCCTAAACCCTGAACCCCAAACCCCTCTTTTAACAAAAAAAACCCTAAACCCTAAACCCTAAAAAAAATCGTAAACCCTAAACCCTAAAACCAAAAACCCTAAACCCTAAACCTAAAAAATAAATAAATAAACCTAAATAAAAAAATAAATAAATCTAAAATAAATAAATAAACCCTAAAAAAATAAAATAAAATAAAATAAAAATAAAAATAAATAAAAACCTAAATAAATAAATAAATAAATAACCTAAAATAAAAACCTAAAACTAAAAATAATAAATAAAATAAAATTCTAAATAAAAAACTAATAAATAAATAAGTAAATAAAAAAATCCCTAAAATAAAAAAAATAAAAAACTAAATAAATAAATAAATAAATAAATAAATAAACATAAATAAAAAAATAAACCCTAATTAAAAAAATAAAAGCATATAAATAAAATTAAAAAAATAAAAAAATAAACTAAAATAAACTAAACCTAAAAACTAAATAAATAAATTAATAAAAAATAAACCATAAAAAAATAAAAATAAAAATAAGAACTAAAAAAAAAAAAACCTAAAAACCTAAAAAATAAAAATAAAAACATAAATAAATAAAAATAAATAAATAAAAAACTAAAAACTAAAATAAAAATAAAATAAATAAACATAAATAAATAATAAAAAAACTAAAAATAAAATAAAAATAAAATAATAAAATAAACTACAAAAAATAAAATAAATAAAAACTAAATAAAAATAAATAAAATAAATAAATAAATAAAATAAAATAAAAAACAATAAAATAAAAAAATAAAAAAAACTAAAAAACTAAAAAAATAAAAAATAAATAAAAATAAAAACCTTAATAAATAAAAATAAATAAAACATAAAAAAATAAACCATAAAAAAATAAAAATAAAAAAATAAAACTAAAAAAAATAAATAAAAAAATAAAAAATAAAAAAACTAAACAAAAAAAACCAAAAAAAAACATGTTTCTCTCTCTCTGCAGCTCCCTCAAGGAATCCAAATAAAAAAACCCTAGATCTACCCATTCATGGAGGTACCGCCGGCGCTTGACCAGTTGTTTGACGGCTTCTCGTCGTCAGGCGCTGGCCATGGAAGCCCGCCAACGACACAGCACCATTCTGGTGTTGTGCCGTCATACCTCACAGCGCTGCAGCCTCACATGGCCTCGGCGCAGTACCTAAGTAGTGCTGCGCTACCTGCATACCAGCCCCACGCTACTGCACCCAAGAGCTCCTCAGCGCAGCAGTCACTGACTGCTGCGCCATGCGAGGCACTATAGGGCTCTGTTGTTGCACCTTGCGAGGCACAGCAAGGCCTTGCAGTGCCATGCGGCTCGCGGCATGGGCCACCTACTGTGCCTTTTCAGGCGCGGCATACAGCCCCTGTTGCGCAACCTTCTTTTCTGCCACTTCTGTCGTCAAGCCATGCTGTTTCAGTGCCTATCCCGCCTCTACCAGCTACGCATTTGCCTCCAGTTATCATTCCTTCTTCTCCAAGAGCGTGGGGTAAGAGTTTTGCTGTCGTTTTAAATTCTTAAAAGCCCCCATTGATTCCTGTTTCACGAGGGCCTAAAACGTTCATGAATAAACTGTCTTTTGGTATCCGTTTGACTGAGCTTGATGTTTTGCTTGAGCCTTTTAAATTTGCTATTGTTAGGAAGTTTAACAGCATGCCTTTAATTGCACGGATACGTTATCATTTTTCTAAACTGAAATTGCGAGGTGAATATCAAGTCTTGTGGTTGGATTATAAACATGTTTTGATTAAGTTGACTAATGAAGAGGATTTTAAGCGGTTGTGGAACAAGAATGAGTAGTATTTTGATGGTAGAAAAATGCCTACTTTTAAGTGGAGTTTGGAGTGCTCACCTGAGAAGGAGTCATCTGTTGTTCCTGTATGGGTTTCCTTTCCGAATTTACGTGCTCATTTATTTGAGAAATCTGTGTTAATGGGGCTTGCTAGAACACTTGGAACTCCTATTCAAATGGATGAGTCGACTTCTAGGGGGACACAACCATCCCAAGCTAGGATACAAATTAAGTTTGACTGTTTGAAAACACCTCCATCTGAGATTTATATTAGTTATGAGAATGAGGATGGTGTCAGTGTGGGTGGGTACTGGCAAGAGGTTATGTTTGAGGAAATGCCTCCTTATTGTACGCGGTATAAACACTTGGGGCATGAGGAGGGTTTTTGCTTGGTTACCACTTCAGGAAAAGAGCGTAGAGCAGCTATGGAAAAAAGGCGAAGGGACATGTTTTATCATAAACCTCCTAATGGGGGACCGGGGTCTGGGGGAAATGATCCTAAGCCACTTCCACCCCCTCCTCCATCGGGACAAAGCATAGGTAATGCAGTTGACAGGGATGGGTTCACTGATATTCGCGGCAAGAAAAATAAAGTAGACAACCAGCAGTATGCAGCTAAGACTCCTCAAAATACTTCAGGTAACACAGTTCCAATTAAGAATTCTTTTGATAGATTGAGCTTTGAGAAAGGTGAGAGCTCACTGAGTGAGGTTGAGAAAAATCATGAGAGAAAATTAGAGGAGTTTGAGAGAGATCAAGAAAAAGCGAGAGAAGAGTTTGTTAAAAATCTTGAGAGAGAAAAAGTGAGATTGAGAGAGGAACACGAAAAAGAAAGAGAGGAGTTTGAAAAAGAAAAAAAAACGTCAAAAAGAGCGTGATAGAGAGATAGTGTGTAAGGTTCAAAATCGAGTGGGTGAGGTATTGCGCGAATCTCGAGAGGGAGAGGAAAAATCAAATGATGAGGGAAAAAATGAGAAAGGGGAAAAAAAGGGGGAGGTGAAGAGAGTTACTTTTGGCGAGAAACTGAGTAATGATGATTGTCTAGATTTGAGCTCAGGTTCTACCAAGAGTACCTCTAGTGAGGGTCCTTCGCATGTGTACTCTGTTGGGGACTCTTCTCAGCAGTCCCAGGGGCTGAGGGTAGTTTTGAGGGGGTTTCTGAAGGGCAGAGTGATAGTGTTAGTAGTGAGGTGAGGAGGGAGGATGGTGATGAGAGTGGTAGCGAGGAGGGGGCTATCAGTGAGGATGTTAGTGAGGGTGAGGAAGAAGAAGGAGAGGGTTGTGAGGTTGAGGGTCGTGAGCTTGTTATTCGAGTTGAGGAGGGGTTTCATGGTGGTGAGGGTGACAAATTAATGAGTGAGGGGAATGCGGGAGATGGTGTGGTTAGGGACACGATGGTTGGAGTCATAGGGAATGAAGATAGTACTGGAGTTAGGTTAGAGAGGGAGATACATGGGGTAGACGAAGTTTTGCCGATTGGGGTTGGCGAGCTGACTTTGTGTGTTACTAACATGGATCCATTATTTTCAAGCTCTAATTCGGGTGCCAGTTGCTTCCCTTTGCATGGGTAGTCTACTGGGTTGGGGGGCACAATAGAGGTACATCCTCAGGTGATTTCCAGGAGCAGTTCGACGGATAAGTTGCAGGTTGCTGAGAAGAGCAAAAAGTCAACAAAAAAAGGCAGCAGCAGTTGGGTTCTCCGCGCATCACGCGAAGTAAGTCCTATGTGGAAAAAGGTAACACTGGCGACTCTCCCCTTTTTTCTGATGATTAGTGGACTGATATGGAATATTAGGGGACTGGCGCGAACGGTGGGTTTGCATAGGTTGAAGAAGTTGATTAAAATGCACAGGTTAAAGTTTGTTGGGATCTCAGAACCTATGGTTTCTGCGGATCAAATTTCTTTTTATTCGCGGACTTTGGGGTTTGCTTCCAGGTTTGCTCAAAATTGTTCAAATAAAGTGTGGTTTTTCTGGGATGAAGACTTACAGGTTGACATTCTGAGGGACCATGCTCAGGCTCTTACGGTGTGTATTTCTGTTCACTAGCTCAAGGAGTCCATGTTTGCTACCTTTGTTTATGCTAAAAACTTGTTGACTGAGAAGAGGGAGCTTTGGGAGGAAATGGCTTTGATATCTATGGTTGTTGAGGGTCCGTGGATAGTTGGTGGTGATTTTAACACCATCTTGGCAGCGTCAGAAAGGTAGAATGGTGCGACGCCGAATGCTCTTTCAATGGAGGAATTCGGAAATTGTCTACTGGATTGTGGTTTAATTGATGCAGGATATAAAGGCAATGAGTTCACTTGGACAAATGGGACTTTGTTTCAGCGGTTGGATCGTGTTTGCATCAACCATGTTTGGCCGGATACATTTGCTGTCACCAGAATTAAACACCTGGCTAGAGAAAGATCAGATCACTGTCTTCTTTTTATGTCTCTTTTTCTTTCAGTTGATAGAGGGCCTTCCTCGTTTCATTTTTTAAATGCTTGGACTAATCATCATAACTTTCTTGATTTTGTGCAGACTAGCCGGAATTCTCCATTGCAGGCTCAAGGTGTCACGCCCCAACTCGACCCCTCTTACAATCAGTCAGGACGCAACGGGATTTCGGCAGTATAACGATAGTAAATAGGACACCGAGGTTCCAAACCAACCTCATTAAACATCATACATCCAGCAACTCCTTAATTCAAACAACAACATACAACACAATCATAATATACAATAAACCATCCTCGTTATACGCCTCCGTTCCAACATAACATACAATACCTCAACCTTATCATACATTTCAAAAATAAGTTGAGACATATTTACAACTTAACCGTAGACAAAAGAAAGCCACTAAGTTAACACCATTTGGATCATCATCTTCCAACATCTATTACAATAAGAACCACAAAGCATATAAAAGTCTATTAAGCTAATATACATGACATTAAACAACATATAATCATGGATAAGACTCGGGAACATATGACTCGTCCACGTAAAGCACATTTTCCACATTTTCCTCTTCAGGAGGCACATACCCGTAATCCGGCTCTGCAACACCTGTAAGCATGCATTAATAGAGAGTGAGCTTATATACATAAGCCCAGTGAGGGTCCGATAGATCTCGACAGTATTCACTACGCTCCTTGGATTTAGTCCTTTGAGCAAGTAAACACACGACAACAATAATAACATAAATAAAGCTATCATCACATAACTATATGACCATTCAATAAGGATACTCTATTTGGTGTAGCTCCAAACGCCATCACGATCTCAACCGTTCTTCTTATAACTCCCCATTACTCACGCACCCGAGGTACCTCACTATCCCCTTCCCTCCATGACATCTCCGTCATGCGAGCTGGGGGTAACCTATGGCAGTCATGCCGGTATCAACCCGACAGCCCGACGCTGCCCGAGAGGTGGCACACACATACCAAGGCTCCATATTCATCAATCATCATGCAAGCATAAATCGATCAATCAATTGGGAGATCAGCAACAAGAGTGCCCGATTCCCGCATTCAATAATCATCAATCAATAACATCAATATAACATCAATATAACATCAATATAACATCAATATTAAATTAAACATCAAACAACGTAGTTAGATGACAAAGTAGGCCATCTAACCGGACATGCATAATATTCATAATTAAACTCTAAATTACTCAACAACAACTCACCATTCATCACTCGAACACTACCCAACCATCTAAGGCATCGTTCAAGAAATTAAAGAATGACAACCTAACTTCTAAAATTCATAACTTACAATCTACTAATCCAAACATTGCCAAATCAGTTCCTATCACTCACCCATTCAACCTACTACATTAGCCCTCTCGGAAATCCACCATAACACCTCCAAAACATGCCCGATAACCCTAAAACCCTATGACGTCATGGCTGGATTTTCCGGATTTTCACACAAACAATGTAATCGAAAATTCGGCATTATAACAGCGCTAACACGTAATTATCAAGTATTTAGAAATTGACGGCAATCGATTTCGAGCAACGCAACTCAATTAAATCAACTTTGAACATTTTAATCAAAATTAAATACCCGGAAAATAAAAATTATGCTATACCCGACAGAAACTCGTAGTATTAGTATATAATGATCCCTAGCATGCAAGGAGCAATAATCTAACATCAGATTTCAATTCTAACGGTTCAATCTTCATTTATACTCAAAAACACAAAAATGACATTTTGAGATCTAGAATTTTTCTCTCACCTTAGATGCGATAAAAGCCTAGGAATGCGTGCAATGCGTGCCCAACAAGCGGAATCCAACTCGGTGCGAAGTTTCACGGACAAAAACTAGGTTTTTCTTTGAAAAATTGGATTGAAAAGCTTTGAAATTCTCTTTCTTTTTCTCTCCTCTTTCTCTCGGCCATGTGTGTGTTTGTGGAGTGTGTTTTGTGTTGTGTGAGTGTGTGTTGATGACAAGGAGTATTTAAAAGCTTGGTCAATTAAAAAAATGCAAAGTCAAAGTTAGTTTTAATAGGTATTTTTGTGTTTTTAATGACTTTAATTGCATTTTAGTGCTCACCAAGTTAAAAATAATTATGCAACCCCCAAAATATCACAAGTGGATTATTTTTAGGTGACAAGAAGTTTTACATTCAAAGAATTCCACCCGAGTCGGCTTAAAACTCGATTTTCGCAAAAGTCGGTGTAAAAACCCTAATAAATTCTTAAGCCGATTTTAAAACCGATTTCATCAAACACAGGTATATTAAAGTCCGTGGACTAGGTCTAGTAGGGTTAAAAAGAACACTTTCAATATTATAGCGGACGTGTTTCGAAAACACTATTCACTGAAAATTGACGATAAAATTTCGGACTTCGTTTTTTATGAAAATTTCATGAATGCACATTTAGCACGTATTAGAAGTATTGACATCAAAATTATAACATTCTAGGCCCTATAGCACATAAACAGGTCATATGCACGCAAAACGAGACAAAGCACGTAAATCAAGTTAAAGCAGAAAAATGGGGTTTCACATTCTCCCCTCCTTAAAACAATTGCGTCCGCGCAATTCTTGAACTGATAGACAATTAAATCCTCAATCGTTACACTTAACAATACTTCTCTTAATTCCCATTTATCTCTTAGGATGATACCTAACCAAAGACCTCAAAAGAACAAACTCTGTTGACTGCAAGTTGATGATCATAATTCCAAGACAATCTTCAATTCATAATTCTCTCCTACCTAATATCATATTGCATATGAAAGAAATCACAACTCCAAAGTCTTAGCATGGCACCACTAATTATCAATCATCCAGTACTACACAACAGAGTTCTATGAACACCCCGAGGGTTTAAAACCTCAATCATGATAACATGAATGATTACTGATCAAGGAAATATCTCAAAAGTGACATTTGTCAGAATATGGCTCTTATGAAATTTATAAGGAAATAAGAATATGGAAAGTCATATTCGAGCCAACAATCAAGTAAACAAGAGCTCAAACAGGTTAGAGAATCAAGAGGCTAATAGTTAATAAGGAAGCATGATAACTAAGATAAGAAATGTCTCAGCACCTATCAGTTAAATAAGTACGAACAAAGGATGATGACAAGTCAAAACAATGCTGAGTATGTTGAACAAAAATTCCTGAACAAGTAGATATTTCAATTTTCGATAATTGTTCAAGGAACCAACAAGTAAGTTGTACTTGAGGTGAAATGAAATTAAGAGATAAGGGATGATTAATTCAATAGAAAACATGAGTGGCAAGAGTATCTCAGCACGCAATACCAAAGAAGTACGAATAAGAAACGATAACAATAGGACAGTGCCGAGTACTTTGAGTGAGCAATTACAAGCATAGTAATGACTCTGGATTTAATAATAAAACAATAGGGTTAACAAATATCAACAAGAATGACAATGATGTACTTAGGTAAGGAGTACATCAAACAAGTGAAATCGAATAAGTAAAATGGTATACCCACAGAGAGATTACTTTCAAATCAATAGTAATAGGATGAAATAAAATACTGAAACGAATAGCTGGAGATATAGAATGAAATGTAGAAGTCCCAAACCTTAACTCCAATAAACGACATTGCTATAAGAAGCAAATATGAATATTAAGAATAGAAGCAATGTCAAATGAGTATAGGATCCATTAATCCAATAAGGAAAACTTTCAAGAAACAATTGATAGGCTAGAAAAGTGTAACCCTCTCTCAAATAAGTGAGAATAGAGTAGAAAAGAATAATAAGACCGATAGAATTATGAAGCACAAGAAGGGTGTCCCACCTACACACTTAAACACCAACAAGTCAAATCCTACAATTTATCTTCCTCCAAAACAAGACACTAAGGAGATCTAAAGAACCTAAAGAGTCATAACAATCACCAAACAAGATAAATCACTCCAAAATTTTACATTCCGTACCAGACCAATCACTAAACAAGATAAATCACCGATTACCCAACAAGATTAACTAATGAGGACTCCAAAATCTAATAACACACTACAGATTCATACTAACCCATTATAACACAGGAGAATCCTCAATCAACAATTTAGAAAGTCATACCACCTAGAACTCTAAAGCTCGATGTAGGCAAGTAAATGTTCAGTCACCAAAATGCATTCTTATTTCCTCAAATAATTCTATCTCCCAACAATTACATCTTCGAATAAAGTAACTTTAGTCAGGAATTACTCCAATTGTCTCCAAGGTTTAAAGATCAAAACTCCAAAATACCCATTAATAATATAGCAATCCCAAATAGTAGACCTATTCACATGTTATACCACACTTCATTCCATTCACAAATATACATCACTAATTCCTCAAATAAATTCATTCTAAAAAAACCTCAAGAAAGTATAATCTGAGTTGAGACTCCAAAAATATCTAATCACAACCTCATGGAAACCTCAACTTATAATTCATCTCCAAGTAATAACAAGTTAAACATAGCAGCAAAAGTAATTATAATCATCAAGATACATTGCTATTTTCCTCGAACAACTTCATTCTCGCTAAAGGAACATCAAGATCAGATCCACTAAGCCGAAACTAAAATCCATAAACATAACAATTAAAATCTAACTGATAAACTTCTAGAATAATAATAATTCAAAATCATGGCCTATCTCTATTTCCGAAAACTCTTGCAGTCACCCTAGACATTAAAAGGTCACTCACGAGTTAAAACATGTATGCAACTATATCATATGAAAGACAAGTATAACGTAATGCGCAATTATCATACAATGCAACATTATCACATAACACACAATTCAACATATAAGAAGCCAACATCACATAAACAGGTTATATCACAGAAGTAAGTTATAAACAATTAAAGTCACATAAGCAACAAACTTCACATAAGACAAGTTGATCACGTAACTCACATTGGTCACTTAAAGTACGTTGAGCACCTAAAGTACGTTGTTTCACATAAGCTAGTTATAAACAATTAAAAGCACATAAACAACTAACTTCACACAAGGCACAAAATCACATAAAACACAATTGTCACATAATACACATTAATCACAAAATGCATATTAACTACAACACATTGAGTACGAAAGACACGTTATCACATAAACCATATTGATCCCATTAATTCACTTAACACACAAGTCATACTGGTCACATAGAAAGTTAAACACATAAGTAAATTAATCACATAAACATATTAACATATGTTTTACTTTTCTTTCGCTTAATACATACTTGCATGCTCAGACCACTACCCACATTCCGAGGATACCCCGGCTGACAGCTAATCAAGCTCTGATACCACTTAAACTGTCACGCCCCAACTCGACCCCTCTTACAATCAGTCAGGACGCAACGGGATTTCGGCAGTATAACGATAGTAAATAGGACACCGAGGTTCCAAACCAACCTCATTAAACATCATACATCCAGCAACTCCTTAATTCAAACAACAACATACAACACAATCATAATATACAATAAACCATCCTCGTTATACGCCTCCGTTCCAACATAACATACAATACCTCAACCTTATCATACATTTCAAAAATAAGTTGAGACATATTTACAACTTAACCGTAGACAAAAGAAAGCCACTAAGTTAACACCATTTGGATCATCATCTTCCAACATCTATTACAATAAGAACCACAAAGCATATAAAAGTCTATTAAGCTAATATACATGACATTAAACAACATATAATCATGGATAAGACTCGGGAACATATGACTCGTCCACGTAAAGCACATTTTCCACATTTTCCTCTTCAGGAGGCACATACCCGTAATCCGGCTCTGCAACACCTGTAAGCATGCATTAATAGAGAGTGAGCTTATATACATAAGCCCAGTGAGGATCCGATAGATCTCGACAGTATTCACTACGCTCCTTGGATTTAGTCCTTTGAGCAAGTAAACACACGACAACAATAATAACATAAATAAAGCTATCATCACATAACTATATGACCATTCAATAAGGATACTCTATTTGGTGTAGCTCCAAACGCCATCACGATCTCAACCGTTCTTCTTATAACTCCCCATTACTCACGCACCCGAGGTACCTCACTATCCCCTTCCCTCCATGACATCTCCGTCATGCGAGCTGGGGGTAACCTATGGCAGTCATGCCGGTATCAACCCGCCAGCCCGACGCTGCCCGAGAGGTGGCACACACATACCAAGGCTCCATATTCATCAATCATCATGCAAGCATAAATCGATCAATCAATTGGGAGATCAGCAACAAGAGTGCCCGATTCCCGCATTCAATAATCATCAATCAATAACATCAATATAACATCAATATAACATCAATATAACATCAATATTAAATTAAACATCAAACAACGTAGTTAGATGACAAAGTACGCCATCTAACCGTACATGCATAATATTCATAATTAAACTCTAAATTACTCAACAACAACTCACCATTCATCACCCGAACACTACCCAACCATCTATGGCATCTTTCAAGAAATTAAAGAATCACAAACTAACATCTAAAATTCATAACTTACAATCTACTAATCCAAACATTGCCAAATCAATTCTTATCACTCACCCATTCAACCTACTACATTAGCCCTCTCGGAAATCCACCATAACACCTCCAAAACATGCCCGATAACCCTAAAACCCTATGACGGCATGGCTGGATTTTCCGGATTTTCACACAAACAATGTAATCGAAAATTCGGCATAAGACCAGCACTAACACGTAATTATCAAGTATTTAGAAATCGACGGCAATCGATTTCGAGCAACGCAACTCAATTAAATCAACTTTGAACATTTTAATCAAAATTAAATACCCGGAAAATAAAAATTATGCTATACCCGACAGAAACTCGTAGTATTAGTATATAATGATCCCTAGCATGCAAGGAGCAATAATCTAACATCAGATTTCAATTCTAACGGTTCAATCTTCATTTATACTCAAAAACACAAAAATGACATTTTGAGATCTAGAATTTTTCTCTCACCTTAGATGCGATAAAAGCCTAGGAATGCGTGCAATGCGTGCCCAACAAGCGGAATCCAAGTCGGTGCGAAGTTTCACGGACAAAAACTAGGTTTTTCTTTGAAAAATTGGATTGAAAAGCTTTGAAATTCTCTTTCTTTTTCTCTCCTCTTTCTCTCGGCCATGTGTGTGTTTGTGGAGTGTGTTTTGTGTTGTGTGAGTGTGTGTTGATGACAAGGAGTATTTAAAAGCTTGGTCAATTAAAAAAATGCAAAGTCAAAGTTAGTTTTAATAGGTATTTTTGTGTTTTTAATGACTTTAATTGCATTTTAGTGCTCACCAAGTTAAAAATAATTATGCAACCCCCAAAATATCACAAGTGGATTATTTTTAGGTGACAAGAAGTTTTACATTCAAAGAATTCCACCCGAGTCGGCTTAAAACTCGATTTTCGCAAAAGTCGGTGTAAAAACCCTAATAAATTCTTAAGCCGATTTTAAAACCGTTTTCATCAAACACAGGTTTATTAAAGTCCGTGGACTAGGTCTAGAAGGGTTAAAAAGACCAGTTTCAAAATTATAGCGGACGTGTTTCGAAAACACTATTCACTAAAAATTGACGATCAAATTTCTGACTCCGTTTTTGATGAAAATTTCATGAATGCACATTTAGCACGTATTAGAAGTATTGACATCAAAATTATAACATTCTAGGCCCTATAGCACATAAACAGGTCATATGCACGCAAAACGAGACAAAGCACGTAAATCAAGTTAAAGCAGAAAAATGGGGTTTCACATTCTCCCCTCCTTAAAACAATTGCGTCCGCGCAATTCTCGAACTGATAGACAATTAAATCCTCAATCGTTACACTTAACAATACTTCTCTTAATTCCCATTTATCTCTTAGGATAATACCTAACCAAAGACCTCAAAAGAACAACCTCTGTTGACTGCAAGTTGATGATCATAGTTCCAAGACAATCTTCAATTCATAATTCTCTCCTACCTAATATCATATTGCATATGAAAGAAATCGCAACTCCAAAGTCTTAGCATGGCACCACTAATTATCAATCATCCCCTACTACACAAAAGAGTTCTATGAACACCCCGAGGGTTTAAAAACTCAATCACGATAACATGAATGATTACTGATCAAGGAAATATCTCAAAAGTGACATTTGTCAGAATATGGCTCTTATGAAATTTACAAGGAAATACGAATATGGAAAGTCATATTCGAGCCAACAATCAAGTGAACAAAAGCTCAAACAAGTTAGAGAATCAAGAGGCTAATAGTTAATAAGGAAGCATGATAACTAAGATAAGAAATGTCTCAGAACCTATCAATTAAATAAGTACGAACAAATGATGATGACAAGTCAAAACAGTGCTGAGTATGTTGAACAAAAATTCCTGAACAAGTAGATATTTCAATTTTCGATAATTGTTCAAGGAACCAACAAGTAAGTTGTACTTGAGGTGAAATGAAATTAAGAGATAAGAGATGATTAATTCAATAGAAAACATGAGTGGCAAGAGTATCTCAGCACGCAATACCAAAGAAGTACGAATAAGAAATGATAACAATAGGACAGTGCCGAGTACTTTGAGTAAGCAAGTACAAGCATAGTAATGACTCTGGATTTAATAATAAAACAATAGGGTTAACAAATATCAACAAGAATGACAATGATGTACTTAGGTAAGGAGTACATCAAACAAGTGAAATCGAATAAGTCAAATGGTATCCCCACAGAGATTACTTTCAAATGAATACTAATAGCATGAAATAAAATACTGAAACGAATTGCTGGAGATATAGAATGAAATGTAGAAGTCTCAAACCTTAACTCCAATAAACGACATTGCTATAAGAAGCAAATATGAATATTAAGAATAGAAGCAATGTCAAATGAGTATAGGATCCATAAATACAATAAGAAAAACTTTCAAGAAACAATTGATAGGCTAGAAAAATGTAACCCTCTCTCAAATAAGTGAGAATAGAGTAGAAAAGAATAATAAGACCAATAGAATTATGAAGCACAAGAAGGGTGTCCCACCTACACACATAAACACCAACAAGTCAAATCCTACAATCTATCTTCCTCCAAAACAAGACACTAAGGAGATCTAGAGAACCTAAAGAGTCATAACAATCACCAAACAAGATAAATCACTCCAAAATTTTACATTCCGTACCAGACCAATCACTAAACAAGATAAATCACCGATTACCCAACAAGATTAACTAATGAGGACTCCAAAATCTAATAACACACTACAGATTCATACTAACCCATTATAACACAAGAGAACCCTCAATCAACAATTTAGAAAGTCATACCACCTAGAACTCAAAAGCTCGATGTAGGCAAGTAAATGTTCAGTCACCAAAATGCATTCTTATTTCCTCAAATAATTCTATCTCCCAACAATTACATCTTCGAATAAAGTAACTTTAGTCAGGAATTACTCCAATTGTCTCCAAGGTTTAAAGATCAAAACTCCAAAATACCCATTAATAATATAGCAATCCCAAATAGTAGACCTATTCACATGTTATACCACACTTCATTCCATTCACAAATATACATCACTAATTCCTCAAATAAATTCATTCTAAAATAACCTCAAGAAAGTATAATCTGAGTTGAGACTCCAAAAATGTCTAATCACAACCTCATGAAAACCTAAACTTATAATTCATCTCCAAGTAATAACAAGTTAAACATAGCAGCAAAAGTAATTATAATCATCAAGATACATTGCTATTTTCCTCGAACAACTTCATTCTCGCTAAAGGAACATCAAGATCAATCCACTAAGCCGAAACTAAAATCCATAAACATAACAATTAAAATCTAACTGATAAACTTCTAGAATAATAATAATTCAAAATCATGGCCTATCTCTATTTCCGAAAACTCTTGCAGTCACCCTAGACATTAAAAGGTCACTCACGAGTTAAAACATGTATGCAACTATATCATATGAAAGACAAGTATAACGTAATGCGCAATTATCATACAATGCAACATTATCACATAACACACAATTCAACATATAAGAAGCCAACATCACATAAACAGGTTATATCACAGAAGTAAGTTATAAACAATTAAAGTCACATAAGCAACAAACTTCACATAAGACAAGTTGATCACGTAACTCACATTGGTCACTTAAAGTACGTTGAGCACCTAAAGTACGTTGTTTCACATAAGCTAGTTATAAACAATTAAAAGCACATAAACAACTAACTTCACACAAGGCACAAAATCACATAAAACACAATTGTCACATAATACACATTAATCACAAAATGCATATTAACTACAACACATTGAGTACGTAAGACACGTTATCACATAAAACATATTGATCACATTAATTCACTTAACACACAAGGCATACTGGTCACATAGAAAGTTAAACACATAAGTAAATTAATCACATAAACATATTAACATATGTTTTACTTTTCTTTCGCTTAATACATACTTGCATGCTCAGACCACTACCCACATTCCGAGGATACCCCGGCTGACAGCTAATCAAGCTCTGATACCACTTAAACTGTCACGCCCCAACTCGACCCCTCTTACAATCAGTTAGGACGCAACGGAATTTCGGCAGTATAACGATAGTAAATAGGACACCGAGGTTCCAAACCAACCTCATTAAACATCATACATCCAGCAACTCCTTAATTCAAACAACAACATACAACACAATCATAATATACAATAAACCATCCTCGTTATACGCCTCCGTTCCAACATAACATACAATACCTCAACCTTATCATACATTTCAAAAATAAGTTGAGACATATTTACAACTTAACCGTAGACAAAAGAAAGCCACTAAGTTAACACCATTTGGATCATCATCTTCCAACATCTATTACAATAAGAACCACAAAGCATATAAAAGTCTATTAAGCTAATATACATGACATTAAACAACATATAATCATGGATAAGACTCGGGAACATATGACTCGTCCACGTAAAGCACATTTTCCACATTTTCCTCTTCAGGAGGCACATACCCGTAATCCGGCTCTGCAACACCTGTAAGCATGCATTAATAGAGAGTGAGCTTATATACATAAGCCCAGGGAGGATCCGATAGATCTCGACAGTGTTCACTA
Organism: Ehretia macrophylla; assembly: GCA_037974665.1. Classification (NCBI taxonomy): domain Eukaryota; kingdom Viridiplantae; phylum Streptophyta; class Magnoliopsida; order Boraginales; family Ehretiaceae; genus Ehretia; species Ehretia macrophylla. The sequence goes on from CM075774.1 coordinate 125,657, forward strand.
CGCTCCTTGGATTTAGTCCTTTGAGGAAGTAAACACACGACAACAATAATAACATAAATAAAGCTATCATCACATCACTATATGACCTTTCAATAAGGATCCTCTACTTGGTGTAGCTCCTAACGCCATCACGATTTCAACCGTTCTTCTTATAACTCCCTATTACTCACGCACCCGAGGTACCTCACTATCCCCTTCCCTCCATGACATCTCCGTCATGCGAGCTGGGGGTAACCTATGGCAGTCATGCCGGTATCAACCCGACAGCCCGACGCTGCCCGAGAGGTGGCACACACATACCAAGGCTCCATATTCATCAATCATCATGCAAGCATAAATCGATCAATCAATTGGGAGATCAGCAACAAGAGTGCCCGATTCCCGCATTCAATAATCATCAATCAATAACATCAATATAACATCAATATAACATCAATATAACATCAATATTAAATTAAACATCAAACAACGTAGTTAGATGACAAAGTAGGCCATCTAACCGGACATGCATAATATTCATAATTAAACTCTAAATTACTCAACAACAACTCACCATTCATCACTCGAACACTACCCAACCATCTAAGGCATCGTTCAAGAAATTAAAGAATGACAACCTAACTTCTAAAATTCATAACTTACAATCTACTAATCCAAACATTGCCAAATCAGTTCCTATCACTCACCCATTCAACCTACTACATTAGCCCTCTCGGAAATCCACCATAACACCTCCAAAACATGCCCGATAACCCTAAAACCCTATGACGTCATGGCTGGATTTTCCGGATTTTCACACAAACAATGTAATCGAAAATTCGGCATTATAACAGCGCTAACAGGTAATTATCAAGTATTTAGAAATCGACGGCAATCGATTTCGAGCAACGCAACTCAATTAAATCAACTTTGAACATTTTAATCAAAATTAAATACCCGGAAAATAAAAATTATGCTATACCCGACAGAAACTCGTAGTATTAGTATATAATGATCCCTAGCATGCAAGGAGCAATAATCTAACATCAGATTTCAATTCTTACGGTTCATTCTTCATTTATACCCAAAACCACAAAAATGACATTTTGAGATCTAGAATTTTTCTCTCACCTTAGATGCGATAAAAGCCTAGGAATGCGTGCAATGCGTGCCCAACAAGCGGAATCCACGTCGGTGCGAAGTTTCACGGACAAAAACTAGGTTTTTCTTTGAAAAATTGGATTGAAAAGCTTTGAAATTCTCTTTCTTTTTCTCTCCTCTTTCTCTCGGCCATGTGTGTGTTTGTGGAGTGTGTTTTGTGTTGTGTGAGTGTGTGTTGATGACAAGGAGTATTTAAAAGCTTGGTCAATTAAAAAAATGCAAAATCAAAGTAAGATTTAATAGATATTTTTGTGTTTTTAATGACTTTAATTGCATTTTAGTGCTCACCAAGTAAAAAATAATTATGCAACCCCCAAAATATCACAAGTGGATTATTTTTAGGTGACAAGAAGTTTTACATTCAAAGAATTCCACCCGAGTCGGCTTAAAACTCGATTTTCGCAAAAGTCGGTGGAAAAACCCTAATAAATTCTTAAGCCGATTTTAAAACCGTTTTCATCAAACACAGGTCTATTAAAGTCCGTGGACTAGGTCTAGAATGGTTAAAAAGACCAGTTTCAAAATTATAGCGGACGTGTTTCGAAAACACTATTCACTAAAAATTGACTATAAAATTTCTGACTCCGTTTTTTATTAAAATTTCATGAATGCACATTTAGCACGTATTAGAAGTATTGACATCAAAATTATAACATTCTAGGCCCTATAGCACATAAACAGGTCATATGCACGCAAAACGAGACAAAGCACGTAAATCAAGTTAAAGCAGAAAAATGGGGTTTCACATTCTCCCCTCCTTAAAACAATTGCGTCCGCGCAATTCTCGAACTGATAGACAATTAAATCCTCAATCGTTACACTTAACAATACTTCTCTTAATTCCCATTTATCTCTTAGGATAATACCTAACCAAAGACCTCAAAAGAACAAACTCTGTTGACTGCAAGTTGATGATCATAGTTCCAAGACAATCTCCAATTCATAATTCTCTCCTACCTAATATCATATTGCATATGAAAGAAATCGCAACTCCAAAGTCTTAGCATGGCACCACTAATTATCAATCATCCCCTACTACACAAAAGAGTTCTATGAACACCCCGAGGGTTTAAAAACTCAATCACGATAACATGAATGATTACTGATCAAGGAAATATTTCAAAAGTGACATTTGTCAGAATATGGCTCTTATGAAATTTATAAGGAAATAAGAATATGGAAAGTCATATTCGAGCCAACAATCAAGTAAACAAGAGCTCAAACAGGTTAGAGAATCAAGAGGCTAATAGTTAATAAGGAAGCATGATAACTAAGATAAGAAATGTCTCAGCACCTATCAGTTAAATAAGTACGAACAAAGGATGATGACGAGTCAAAACAGTGCTAAGTATGTTGAATAAAAATTCCTGAACAAGTAGATATTTCAATTTTCGATGATTGTTCAAGGAACCAACATGTAAGTTGTACTTGAGGTGAAATGAAATTAAGAGATAAGGGATGATTAATTCAATAGAAAACATGAGTGGCAAGAGTATCTCAGCACGCAATACCAAAGAAGTACGAATAAGAAACGATAACAATAGGACAGTGCCGAGTACTTTGAGTGAGCAATTACAAGCAAAGTAATGGCTCATGATTTAATAATAAAACAATAGGGTTAACAAATATCAACAAGAATGACAATGATGTACTTAGGTAAGGAGTACATCAAGCAAGTGAAATTCGAATAAGTAAAATGGTATACCCACAGAGAGATTACTTTCAAATGAATAGTAATAGGATGAAATAAAATACTGAAATGAATAGCTGGAGATATAGAATGAAATGTAGAAGTCTCAAACCTTAACTCCAATAAGCGACATTGCTATAAGAAGCAAATATGAATGTTAAGAATAGAAGCAATGTCAAATGAGTATAGGATCCATTAATCCAATAAGCAAAACTTTCAAGAAACAATTGATATGCTAGAAAAGTGTAACCCTCTCTCAAATAAGTGAGAATATAGTAGAAAAGAATAATAAGACCGATAGAATTATGAAGCACAAGAAGGGTGTCCCACCTACACACTTAAACACCAACAAGTCAAATCCTACAATCTATCTTCCTCCAAAACAAGACACTAAGGAGATCTAAAGAACCTAAGGAGTCATAACAATCATCAAACAAGATAAATCACTCCAAAATTTTACATTCTGTACCAGACCAATCACTAAACAAGATAAATCACCGATTACCCAACAAGATTAACTAATGAAGACTCCAAAATCTAATAACACACTACAGATTCATATTAACCCATTATAACACTAGTGAATCCTCAATCAACAATTTAGAAAGTCATACCACCTAGAACTCAAAAGCTCGATGCAGGCAAGTAAATGTTCAGTCACCAAAATACATTCTTATTTCCTCAAATAACTCTATCTCCCAACAATTACATCTTCGAATAAAGTAACTTTAGTCAGGAATCACTCCAATTGTTTCCAAGGTTTAAAGATCAAAACTCCAAAATACCCATTAATAATATAGCAATCCCAAATAGTAGACATATTCACATGTTATACCACACGTCATTCCATTCACAAATATACATCACTAATTCCTCAAATAAATTCATTCTAAATTAACCTCAAGAAAGTATAATCTGAGTTGAGACTCCAAAAATGTCTAATCACAACCTCATGGAAACCTCAACTTATAATTCATCTCCAAGTAATAACAAGTTAAACATGGCAACAAAAGTAATTATAATCATCAAGATACATTGCTATTTTCCTCGAACAACTTCATTCTCGCTAAAGGAACATCAAGATCATTCCACTAAGCCGAAACTAAAATCCATAAACATAACAATTAAAATCTAACTGATAAACTTCTAGAATAATAATAATTCAAAATCATGGCCTATCTCTATTTCCGAAAACTCTTGCAGTCACCCTAGACATTAAAAGGTCACTCACGAGTTAAAACATGTATGCAACTATATCATATGAAAGACAAGTATAACGTAATGCGCAATTATCATACAATGCAACATTATCACATAACACACAATTCAACATATAAGAAGCCAACATCACATAAACAGGTTATATCACAGAAGTAAGTTATAAACAATTAAAGTCACATAAGCAACAAACTTCACATAAGACAAGTTGATCACGTAACTCACATTGGTCACTTAAAGTACGTTGAGCACCTAAAGTACGTTGTTTCACATAAGCTAGTTATAAACAATTAAAAGCACATAAACAACTAACTTCACACAAGGCACAAAATCACATAAAACACAATTGTCACATACTACACATTAATCACAAAATGCATATTAACTACAACACATTGAATACGTAAGACAGCTTATCACATAAAACATATTTATCACATTAATTCACTTAACAAACAAGTCATACTGGTCACATAGAAAGTTAAACACATAAGTAAATTAATCACGTAAACATATTAACATATGTTTTACTTTTCTTTCGCTTAATACATACTTGCATGCACAGACCACTACACACAATCCGAGGATACCCCGGCTAACAGCTAATCAAGCTCTGATACCACTTAAACTGTCACGCCCCAACTCGACCCCTCTTACAATCAGTCAGGACGCAACGGGATTTCGGCAGTATAACGATAGTAAATAGGACACCGAGGTTCCAAACCAACCTCATTAAACACCATCCATCCAGAAACTCCTTAATTCAAACAACAACATACAACACAATCATAATATACCATAAACTATCCTCGTTATACGCCTCCGTTCCAACATAACATACAATACCTCAACCTTATCATACATTTCAAAAATAAGTTGAGACATATTTACAACTTAACCGTAGACAAAAGAAAGCCACTAAGTTAACACCATTTGGATCATCATCTTCCAACATCTATTACAATAAGAACCACAAAGCATATAAAAGTCTATTAAGCTAATATACATGACATTAAACAACATATAATCATGGATAAGACTCGGCAACATATGACTCGTCCACGTAAAGCACATTTTCCACATTTTCCTCTTCAGGAGGCACATACCCGTAATCCGGCTCTGCAACACCTGTAAGCATGCATTAATAGAGAGTGAGCTTATATACATAAGCCCAGTGAGGATCCGATAGATCTCGACAGTATTCACTACGCTCCTTGGATTTAGTCCTTTGAGCAAGTAAACACACGACAACAATAATAACATAAATAAAGCTATCATCACATAACTATATGACCATTCAATAAGGATACTCTATTTGGTGTAGCTCCAAACGCCATCACGATCTCAACCGTTCTTCTTATAACTCCCCATTACTCACGCACCCGAGGTACCTCACTATCCCCTTCCCTCCATGACATCTCCGTCATGCGAGCTGGGGGTAACCTATGGCAGTCATGCCGGTATCAACCCGACAGCCCGACGCTGCCCGAGAGGTGGCACACACATACCAAGGCTCCATATTCATCAATCATCATGCAAGCATAAATCGATCAATCAATTGGGAGATCAGCAACAAGAGTGCCCGATTCCCGCATTCAATAATCATCAATCAATAACATCAATATAACATCAATATAACATCAATATAACATCAATATTAAATTAAACATCAAACAACGTAGTTAGATGACAAAGTAGGCCATCTAACCGGACATGCATAATATTCATAATTAAACTCTAAATTACTCAACAACAACTCACCATTCATCACTCGAACACTACCCAACCATCTAAGGCATCGTTCAAGAAATTAAAGAATGACAACCTAACTTCTAAAATTCATAACTTACAATCTACTAATCCAAACATTGCCAAATCAGTTCCTATCACTCACCCATTCAACCTACTACATTAGCCCTCTCGGAAATCCACCATAACACCTCCAAAACATGCCCGATAACCCTAAAACCCTATGACGTCATGGCTGGATTTTCCGGATTTCCACACAAACAATGTAATCGAAAATTCGGCATTACAACAGCGCTAACACGTAATTATCAAGTATTTAGAAATCGACGGCAATCGATTTCGAGCAACGCAACTCAATTAAATCAACTTTGAACATTTTAATCAAAATTAAATACCCGGAAAATAAAAATTATGCTATACCCGACAGAAACTCGTAGTATTAGTATATAATGATCCCTAGCATGCAAGGAGCAATAATCTAACATCAGATTTCAATTCTAACGGTTCAATCTTCATTTATACTCAAAAACACAAAAATGACATTTTGAGATCTAGAATTTTTCTCTCACCTTAGATGCGATAAAAGCCTAGGAATGCGTGCAATGCGTGCCCAACAAGCGGAATCCAAGTCGGTGCGAAGTTTCACGGACAAAAACTAGGTTTTTCTTTGAAAAATTGGATTGAAAAGCTTTGAAATTCTCTTTCTTTTTCTCTCCTCTTTCTCTCGGCCATGTGTGTGTTTGTGGAGTGTGTTTTGTGTTGTGTGAGTGTGTGTTGATGACAAGGAGTATTTAAAAGCTTGGTCAATTAAAAAAATGCAAAGTCAAAGTTAGTTTTAATAGGTATTTTTGTGTTTTTAATGACTTTAATTGCATTTTAGTGCTCACCAAGTTAAAAATAATTATGCAACCCCCAAAATATCACAAGTGGATTATTTTTAGGTGACAAGAAGTTTTACATTCAAAGAATTCCACCCGAGTCGGCTTAAAACTCGATTTTCGCAAAAGTCGGTGTAAAAACCCTAATAAATTCTTAAGCCGATTTTAAAACCGTTTTCATCAAACACAGGTTTATTAAAGTCCGTGGACTAGGTCTAGAAGGGTTAAAAAGACCAGTTTCAAAATTATAGCGGACGTGTTTCGAAAACACTATTCACTGAAAATCGACGATAAAATTTCTGACTCCGTTTTTGATGAAAATTTCATGAATGCACATTTAGCACGTATTAGAAGTATTGACATCAAAATTATAACATTCTAGGCCCTATAGCACATAAACAGGTCATATGCACGCAAAACGAGACAAAGCACGTAAATCAAGTTAAAGCAGAAAAATGGGGTTTCACACAAGGTATTGACAGGTTTTGGTTTAAGCAACAGCGTTTAAAGAGAGCTCTCAAGTGGTGGAATCGAAACGTTTTTGGTGATGTGTTTCAGAATGTTAGAGAGGCAGAGTAGAGAGTGGAGCAACTTGAGGTTCAGTGTCAAACATCATCTGTGCCGAGGGATCGGATGGCATTGAATGAAGCTCGAGCCAAGTTGGTCAGATTATTAGCTATTGAGGAGCAGTTCTGGCAACAAAAAGTGGGTTGCAGGTGGTTGGTGGAAGGTGAGAGGAATACTCGATTCTTTCAGCTTTTGTTGAAGACGAAGCACATGAGAAGCACAGTTTGGGAGATAAAGGTGTCGAGGGACCAGGAAGTTGTTACCCTTCAGGATCATACAGAGATAAAGAACTCGGCAGTTGAATACTTTGCAGAGCTTCTCCAGGGTGAGCAGTGTGAGATAGAGGGAAGTGATTGGACTTTGATCCCCTCTATCCTTTCGGGTGCAGAGAACGATGATTTTCTTGTAGTGCCGACTTTGGAGGAGTTGCGGGATATTGTGTTTAGTATTGACCCATATTCTGTGGCAGGGTTAGATGGGTTCTCATCAAAGTTTTTTTAGGTGTGTTGGGATGTTATTAAGGAGGATCTCAGGGGAGCTGTGAGCGCCTTTTTAGAGGGAGCAGAGCTCCCTAGGGGAGTTACCTCTACGACTTTGATTTTGATTCCGAAGAAAGATAGTCGGTATGTGGAACGATTTTAGGCCAATCAGTCTTTGCACTACTTTTAATAAGATTATTACAAAGATATTGGCTACGAGGTTGTGTGTTTTGTTGCCTAAGCTTATTTCTGAGAATTAGAGTGGATTTATTGGGGGCAGATTGATTAGGGATAATATTCTTTTGGCTCAGGAATTAGTACATTCTTTGAATTCTGCTCTCGTGGGTCAAATATTTTGCTTAAACTGGATATGATGAAAGCGTATGACAGGATGGATTGGGGTTTTATTTGCAAAATATTAGAATGCTTTGGATTTAGTGACCGTTGGGTTTCTATTATTCAAAAATGTGTCTCCAATTGCTGGTTTTTTGTTTTACTTAATGGTTGCTCCACAGGTTATTTTCAGTCGAAAAGGGGTCTCCGGCAGGGGGATCCCATTTCGCCTCTGCTCTTTATTCTGGCTGCTGAGTATTTGTCTAGAGGTTTGAATAGAATGTTTGTGCAGTTTCCTTCCATGCAATATTTTGCTAGGAGTTCCTTTTTGGTATCCCACCTCGCCTTTGCAGATGATATTGTTATTTTTGCAAATGGTTGTAAATCTTCGTTGAACAGGATTATGGGTTTTTTGGCAGAGTATGAGTCTCTTTCAGGTCAGAAGGTGAATAAGGCAAATAGTGGCTTCATCCTTCCGAAATCTGCACCGCGGGCCAGGGTGAGGATTTTGGAAAGGACTACAGGATTTACTAGGCAGAGTCTGCCGACTAGGTACTTGGGTGTTTCGTTGTATAGGGGCCGAAGAAGGTGATCTTGTTTGATGATTTGATTCGGAAAATTTCCTCCAGAATTACAGGTTGGCAGTCTAGAGTCCTCTCGCCAGGTGCGAGAATTGTGTTGCTTCGGAGTGTGCTTTCTTCTATGCATCTCTATCTCATGCAGGTGCAACGGGCTCCGGTGGGGGTCATTGAACATATTGAAAGACTGTTTAACAGGTTCATCTGGGGAGATATTGGGGATCACATGAGGATTCATTGGGCTCCGTGGGGGTCTCTTTGTTTCCCAGAGAGTGAAGGAGGACTTGGGGTTCGAGATTTGCATGATCTTAGGGATGCTCAGGATATTAAGTTGTGGTGGAGATTTAGGACCTCTGATAGTTTATGGGCGCAGTTTATGAGGGTGAAGTATTGTCAGGGAAGGCACCCTTTCTCTGTTAGTGTTCGTCCGCATGATTCCAGTATTTGGAGGAGGATCAGGGAGGCGGGGAATCAGGGAGAGAAGTTTTTGCGTTGGAAGATTGGATCTGGTAAAGTGTTCTTTTGGCATGATGTGTGGTGGGGAGACCGCCCTTGGCTTCCTTCAAGTCCGATGGTTTTTTTTCTTCTGCGAAAGTGGAAGATTTTGTGATCAATGGTGAGTGGGACCTGGTGAAGTTAGAGGCGGTTCTCCCCTGTTTTGTGGTGACGGAGTTAGTTAAAGTTCCTTTGAGGTTGTATGCCCAAGATGAACCATATTGGGACATGACGTCGCATGGAGACTTCACGATGTATAGTGCCTGGAATCTTGTGAGGAAGAAGGCCCAGAGTCGACAATCGTTTCGTGAAATCTGGTATTCTTCTATTCCTCTTAAAATGTCTTTTTTCATGATGAGGTTGTTGCATGATTGGTTGCCTGTGGATGAGCGTTTGCAGCGTAAGGGGTTACTTTTTGCTTCTAGGTGTCAGTATTGCAGTCAGGTGGAGTCTCTGTCTCATGTCTTCATGAATGGGACAAAGATTTCAGCTGTCTGGTTGCACTTTGCACAGATTTTTGGGGTTAGATTACCTGATTCGGATAATGTGTTTGTGTGGTTGAGTGCATGGTTCTATTCTGGTGATTATGTGTGCAGAGGGCATGTACGTATTTTGATCCTTATTTTTATCCTGTGGTTTGCTTGGATTGAGAGAAATAATTCAAAGCACAGGAATATGGGTTTTTTCTCTGATAGGATTATCTGGAGTGTTAGGAATTTGTTGTGGCAACTTTCTCTTGCAGGTTTGATTAAGTCATGGCATTGGAAGGGGGATTCTATCTTGGCTCATATCTTTCAGTGTCAGGTTCAGAGGAGGCAGAGTCCTTTACCTAAGATGGTAGTCTAGCTGCGACCCCAAGAGGGTAAGTTTAAGCTTAATGTGGATGGTAGTAGTGAAGGGAATCGGGCAGGTGGAGGAGGAATTATTCGGGACTCTTATGGTAATATGCTTGTGGCGTTCTTCGAAGGGTATGGGGATATTCCTGCGATCCAGGCTGAGTTGTTTGCACTCATTCGCGGTCTTTCTATCTGTATGCAGTATGGTTTGGAGGGTGTTTGGGTTGAGATGGATGCCCAAGCGGTTGTGAATTTGATTAAAGGGCAGATGCGTGGCTCCTGGGTTTTGGCGTATGATCTTGAGAGGGCTCGGTTCTTGCTTGGTACACTTCATGCTACGTTGAGTCATATTTTCAGGGAAGGGAACCAGGCAACAGATTATCTGGCTGGGCAAGGTTTGATGATGGATGGTTTGCATTATGTTAATGATTTTCAGCAGCACAGTTTACTTCGAGGGATTGTTCGTGTTTATAGGTTGGGCCTGCCGAGTTTTCGGGGGTGCTGAGCCTCTTTTCATGTTGTTGCTTAAACTGTTTCCTGTCTGTGGTTTGATCTTGCAAAGGAGAAGGATTGCTAGCTTGTGCGTTTCAGAAAAGAGTGGTGTTTTTCGTCCAAGCAGGTTAGTGGCTCTTTCCTTTCTTTTTCATTGTGCTTTTTTCGAAATTCTTGTTTTCCTTGTTGTTTTGTTTGGTTTGCTGGAATGGAGATGGCTTTGGTGTCGACTTTGGGTCAATAAGAGACGAAGCTGCAGCCTTCTGAGTTTTTTTAGCTTTGGGCTTGGTATGGGCCTTGTTTTGTTGTTTTTCTTGTTTTTTCCTGCTGTTAGGTATTTTGTTATGAGAAGGGGGTTTGTCCCTTCTCTTAGTTTCATTAAGGGGATGGTTTTGGTCTTCGTCCCCCATCCCCTTCTGGAGGTCAGGTTCAGGTCCCCCTCCAGGCGTTGTACTCTATTTTCAAGTTTAATAAATTCCTGAGGGTCACCCCTGTGACACCCCGAACCTAGCACTTCATTAATTGCATTCATTAAATGGTTAATTTAGATGTAACTTAGCTAATTACTTTTTATTTTTTATTTTTCATATTTTCATAAATTCAATTGTTTCTTTTCATGCATTTTATATTTTTATAAAATACTACATATTTTTAGGGGACTACAGCCCCTGACCGTGCGTGCATTGCATATCGGGATCAACGGTAAAAAATTCGCGAAATGTCTGATGAATAGTACCAACAGGATTTTTTTTTCCAGATTTTTTTTCAGATTTTTGGCATTTGTTTTGCTGAAATTTGATCACCCAAATGACCCTTTTGCCCTTACTAAAATGCCTTAATTATTTGACCTACCATTTGACCTTCTCATGAGAATAATATAAGCCAATAACAACAAAAAAAAAGAGTCAAAAAATGGCCAAAAAATAGTTACGGGAATAGTAACTTTTTCTTGCAAAATTGCTATAGTTGGTCATTTCCATCCATTCCAAGCTTGAATCTTGAGTTCTTGAACATGTTTACACCTTCTTCAAGCTTCTCTAACCTTGTGTGGTAAGAATTTCATCTTATTTTTGTATTTGAAAATTTTGCACCTAAACTTTATTTTTTTTTTGGTTTTTGTTGAGATATTTTTTGGTTATGCTTGTTTATGCTTACATTACTCTTATTAATGATCATAGATCATACTTTTGTAGTTAGATAGCATTTTGAATGGTTGAAAATGGAGTTGGAGCTTTGGGGAAGATGATGAATAGTGAAATTTCTAGGGTTCCAAAAATTTGTGCAATATAATTTGATTCAATGCTTCTAGTAGTTACTAATTAGGTCCTTGAGCATGGAAAAAAATGTTAGTTGCACTTGCCATGTACAAAATTTGAATAATTTAATCAAATTAAGCTACTTTAATAAGGGGTTTCGGGGTTAACTCAAATCCGGGCACGTTTTGAGGTTATGGCTAGTCTTTATTAAGTATTGAAACTTTAGAAGTGCCTTCGTTTCGCTTGTTTGGGTTCCGAAATTGGTATTTGTAGTGTAAACGCACAAAGAGGAAATCAGGGATTTAATGGTAAACGAGGTTTAACGGGTGAACTCAAGGGTCCTTGGGGTGCCATAAGGTGTGGTTTGAAGGATAGGATAACTTGTTTGGGAATCTTGAACCTTGCCTTTCGGTTTGGGGCTTAATAGCAAAGATTGACAAAGGGGTTTTGGGTTGAAAGTGAATCCGGATGCGTTCGGGCATTAGGCCTAGTGTCTAGTAAGTGAGGAGGTGCTAAGAATGTATTCGTTTCGCTTAGTTGAGCTCCGATTAGAGTACTTGTAGAGTAATGCATGAAGAGGCAAATTCGGACTTTTCGGGTAATTGTACTTTAAAGTGAGATTTCAAGGGCTTAAATTGTGCCATAAAGTGTCATTAGAGATGTAGTATAGTTAGATTTGAGGTTCGTTATTTTGTGTGAAGTTTAGAGCTTGTTTTGTAAGCATTTAGAAGGAGATTTGTTGGATTTCTTGTGAATTACTTGAATTAGTTGCATTAGTAGTTATTATATTGTTATATTTGCTCTAATTGATTATGATTGAGTTATATGTTGTATAAGTATGAAGTTTATGACCTAAATACTAAGCATGTGGAAATGTTTTAATGGGATTTTATGTGAATTAGTTGAGCTTGGTGCTTAGTTGGTTATTTGAATTGATGGAGTTATTATAATTGACTTTTAAATGATTTAAATAAGAGTTTAAATGGTAATGGTATGTAATATGTAGTTGTTTGGAGAAGTTTCATGAAATAAGTTGCATAGCTACTTCTTTAAAATATGTTTGTATCTTGTTTATAATACCGTGTTACTTATAATTATATGAGTTATGTTGTGGGAAATGGCTACTTGGAATATATGTTAAGTTAAAGTATATAAAAGTGACATTTTGTTAAAAATAGAATTCTAATTGATATTGTATATATGCTAAATAAGCAAAGTTATGAGTTAGCTAACCTAGCTGAATAATTAATGAATGTTGTAGTTAAAGAGTAATTGAAGTAATGTTTGCTCATAGGTTCAAGGTGACTGGAAATGATATGATTCAAACTTACATCTTGGAACTCGGTAGAGGTGAGGGACCTGCATCCTTACGTGCATTATAGTTTATTTTCTTGCTAAAAGAGTATATTGTTTAGTATAATTGCGTAATTGATATATGCTTATTGTTGCTAAATTGTAACTTGGTGCGAGGACAACCTACTTTTTGTCCTTAAATGTGTTTACTGATTATATTGTCATTGTTATCATTCTTGCATTGCATCATGGTTGCGCAACCTCATTGTCGCGGCGGATGCGATGGCCTCGCTGGGCTGCATCGGGCTTGCCAGTGTTGGTTGCCTTAGCTCCGTCTGCTATTCCCTCACTCGCCTGGTCCGGAGATTGCCAAGGGGTGTTGGGTCGTAGGATCGGGTACATTCGGAGTACCCATTGGTGTAAGGGATGCCAGCATATCGAGATTGAGATCGTGGTTCGTGGATCGGGGATTAAAGATTTGGAGTGATAAGGGTTATCGATTATATCCTTTTAAAATGTGGTATTAGAATGTTATTCACTGTTTATCTATTGTATTAATTGTGTTAAGTTGCTGCATTGCACGTCCCCGGTAGACCTTATCCCTCACTAGGCAATTGTGATTGCTCAAACCTCGCTAAACATGTTTCAGGTGATGCAGTTGGAGGAGTTGCCTTGGTTGCTGTGTACTATTACTTGAGATTGGAGTAATTGCTTGCTAAATTATAGAAGACCTTGCTTGTCTACTTTTTGTTCTATTTTGGAGCCTAATGGCTTATGTATATATATTTGAGTAGTTACAAATTTGAAAGCTAAGTGGATGTAGTAAATGTTATGGAATTGTGGCATGTAATAACTTATACTTCTGCTTCTAATTACGTTGCATGCTTGGGTGTGAATGAACGGATGTATGGTTGGCTTTAATTTCTAAGAATGTTTAATTGCTAACAAAGAATGGTATGATAAGCGAATGAAGACAAAGATTTTATGACTATGGTTGCATGCTTGTATGTGTTTATATTGTCTTGTGTTGCTTAAGGCTCGGATGGTCTTAAAGTTGGGATTTCAATTAGAAATGTTGTTCCTTTTGCTTCGTGTTTTATTTGAATGCTTACAGGTTTGCAGAATGTCCACAGTACAGAGGAGACTCTGTCCGTTTTCCCTAAAATTTTGAGTCCGGGTTGGAATTGGGTTGTGATTAGTATGGTTAATAGAAGTCCCAGTTCCGTGAGGAATCGGGGCGTTACAGAAGTGGTATTAGAGCTTAGCAGCTCACAGTAGGGACAGGGTCCTCGACCTGGCGGGTAGCGACCCTTGAGTGCATGCATGCGAAGTGTATTTTGAATAGGAACGTGCTTGTATGTAAACCTTGTGTGTGTACTTGTACGAAAATGTGTACTTATGTGCCTTATTGTGTTAACCTGATGAATTTGCAATACGTGCAAATGTGTGATTTTGTGTAGACCTATGTGACCTATTTGTGTAGTAATGAGAAATATGTGAGATGTGTATTATGTGATCATGAGGGCACTTATGTGGTGTATAGGTGCAATATGTAAGGGTTACGTGACATGAGCATTTGATATGATTAATTGTGTATTTAATTGATTCATTAAGTATTTACTTACTTTAGTTATTTCTAATAACGTGCATTAAGAATTTATTTTAAATAGAATCAACTACATACACGCATTACCCTTCGAAATGGTAAGTAATTTCCTCCCCCTGAAAGAGTCGACTAGTAGCGGACCTTCTAAGAGGTGGACCAACAGATGAAGAACAGTTGATCAGTAGTTTATGATGATCAGTGGATAATATTCATTATTCGAAACTTGATATTTAATAATCGGCTACTGGTATCTTTCTCGGAATTTTCCTCTAGAATTCTTATTGGAGCTCTTGTTGGCATTTTCCTTGGATTTCTTCCTCGGTAATCTTATTCGGAATTCTAAATTGGATTTCTTAATTAAAGCCTTTATTTGGCATTCATAGTTGAGATTCCATTCTTCTATGGTATTCATCCCAGCGGGATTCTTATTTGGATTTCGAAGTAGCATTTTTATTGGAGCCTTTATTTGGCCTTATTAAGTGAGGTTCGTAGACAATACTACTAGGATTTCTTAATGACCTTCCACGAGAATTCGTATATGGTATTCTTGCTTAGCAACTGATGACGAATAATCGGAGTTGGTTTTCAGTTGATGCGGAGGTCTCTTGTGAAGAAGAATTGCGTGGAAGCAATTTTTGTAAGGAGGGGAGGACGTGACACCCCGAACCTAGCTCTTCATTAATTGCATTCATTAAATGGTTAATTTGGATGTAACTTAGCTAATTACTTTTTATTTTTTATTTTTCATATTTTCATAAATTCAATTGTTTCTTTTCATGCATTTTATATTTTTATAAAATACTACATATTTTTAGGGGACTACAGCCCCTGACCGTGCATGCATTGCATATCGGGATCAACGGAAAAAAATTCGCGAAATGTCGGATGAATAGTACCAACATGATTTTTTTTTTTCCAGATTTTTGGCATTTGTTTTGCTGAAATTTGATCACCCAAATGACCCTTTTGCCCTTACTAAAATGCCTTAATTATTTGACCTACCATTTGACCTTCTCATGAGAATAATATAAGCCAAGAACAAAAAAAAAAGAGTCAAAAAATGGCCAAAAAATAGTTACGGGAATAGTAACTTTTTCTTGCAAAATTGCTATAGTTGGTCATTTCCATCCATTCCAAGCTTGAATCTTGAGTTCTTGAACATGTTTACACCTTCTTCAAGCTTCTCTAGCCTTGTGTGGTAAGAATTTCATCTTATTTTTGTATTTGAAAATTTTGCACCTAAACTTTATTTTTTTTTGGGATTTGTTGAGATATTACTTGGTTATGCTTGTTTATGCTTAAATTACTCTTATTAATGATCATAGAGCATACTTTTGTGGTTAGATAGCATTTTGAATGGTTGAAAATGGAGTTGGAGCTTTGGGGAAGATGATGAATAGTGAAATTTCTAGGGTTCCGAAAATTTGTGCAATTTAATTTGATTCAATGCTTCTAGTAGTTGCTAATTAGGTCCTTGAGCGTGGAAAAAAATGTTAGTTGCACTTGCCATGTACAAAATTTGAATAATTTGATCAAATTAAGCTACTTTAATAAGGGGTTTCGGGATTAACTCACATCCGGGCACGTTTCGAGCTTATGGCTAGTCTTTATTAAGTATTGAAGCTTTAGAAGTGCCTTCGTTTCGCTTGTTTGGGTTCCGAAATTGATACTTGTAGTGTAAATGCACAAAGAGGAAATCAGGGATTTAATGATAAACGAGGTTTAATGGGTGAACTCGAGGATCCTTGGGGTGCCATAAGGTGTGGTTTGAAGGATAGGATAACTTGTTTGGGAATCTTGAATCTTGCCTTTCGGTTTGGGGCTTAATAGCAAAGATTGACAAAGGGGTTTTGGGTTGAAAGTGAATCCGGGTGCGTTCAAGCATTAAGCCTAGTGTCTAGTAAATGAGGAGGTGCTAAGAATGTATTCGTTTCGCTTAGTTGAGCTCCGATTAGAGTACTTGTAGAGTAATGCATGAAGAGGCAAATTCGGACTTTTCGGGTAATTGTACTTTAAAGTGAGATTTCAAGGGCCTAAATTGTGCCATAAAGTGTCATTAGAGATGTAGTATAGTTAGATTTGAGGTTCGTTATTTTGTGTGAAGTTTAGAGCTTGTTTTGTAAGCATTTAGAAGGAGATTTGTGGGATTTCTTGTGAATTACTTGAATTAGTTGCATTAGTAGTTATTATATTGTTATATTTGCTCTAATTGATCATGATTGAGTTATATGTTG